>NW_004624815.1:3898498-3936550 GCF_000247695.1 Heterocephalus glaber
AAGATGCATTATGTAAAGGTACAATTCCCAATGAGAAATGTAATTGTGCTGTATACCTACAACGTACCAATAAAAGAATTTAATTAAAAAAAAAAAAGAAAAAAAAGAAGATGCAAGCAACAGAGGGTATTTATAAAGAACTGGGCTAAACACCAATTACAAAAAAAGAAAATTACTTTGCTATCCAAAATCTTTTAAATTCTACATAATCCTAAATACTGCCATAAGCTACTTCTACAACAAAAGCAGCTTACACTCTACATCCTATTATCTATTAGCAATCATTTCAAATAAATGCCTAAAAGTGCAATCACGGTACAAAAAATGCAAATAAATGCCTAAATATGCATCTATTTTTCTGAAATTTTAAAATGCATTATCTTAGCTAGATAACAAGGATGTCTAAACAGGATTTTAGATTTACTAATAACAAATGCAAAATGTCTCTATAATTATCACTTAATTAACAAAAAGCACACCCTAAAAATTTTAAATAAGACTGACAGTATTTATAGTTCTATGGTAGCATTCAATCTAAAATTCATTAATTCAGTGCTAAATTGAATTTTAAGTAAACCACAAAATAAAACATTACTGAAGGTGAGAAAAAAGAACCAAACACAACTACACAGGTGAACACCTCACTTTTAAAAATATATTATCAGAATCTAAACACTACTCTTTCTTCAAGAAAAAGAAATGGCCTCTAAAAACAGGGATTTAGTCTTTTTCAAGTCCTAGAATATGTTAATAATATAAAATTTACTAATTCAGAGAAACCATCTTTGAAAAGTTGTAAGTCTCTGTAAAAGACTTGCTCTATTAAGGCTTTGTTGCTCTGAGGCCAAGTATAATCCATATAAGGAAATTGAAGTTCAATGCCATTTATTTTATTCCCCTCTTTCAGATCCCCAAGAATAACCTCTTTTGCTTCCAAATGATGTGTCCCAAAATCATAAAAGTAGACGTTATGCACTTTATATTCCTTGATAAAGGTAATTTTACGTAACAGGAATTACTTGATGGTTCACAAATCTTACCAAGAGTTTAAAAAGAAAAATCTTCAGAGAACAAGCTCTAGAAACAAAACAAAAAACAGGCAGTAATAAATCGTTAAAAGATCCTCTTCTTTAAATATACTTATAAAAATAAAGCAGCAAAAAACAAATTGTGAAATAATGTGATTGTGATCTTTAACACGTACCTTTTCTCTTTCAACCAAAGAAAATAAACTTTTTCCTCAGATTCCCGGTAATTACTTGGATAGCATTTGATTAAAATAAACATCAAAGTATATAAACCAACAGAATACCATATTTATTTAATATCTGTGCAAAGGTACAGTATTATCTTTCATCCCTCTTTACCACAAAAGTACTGGAGAAAAACTAAATTGTAAAAAGACACCACAACACCACGGAAAAAAGTGTGGGTTTGCTGCAATCAAAACTAGTTTATTCTGTGAAGACTACCCATTGGTTCAGCAGGGTTCATAACTCTGACTGGTGGTGGAATGTCTGCCAGGCTTCATGAATTCCTGCCCTCACACTGAGTACCTATCACTTTTTAAGCAGAACCAAACAAAAACAGATGGGCCAAAACAAAAATAAAGAAGGTGCAATTCAAAAGTACAGCTTAACACAATAGATGCGATTCCCACAAAAATCATTTTAAATTTAGTTTTACTTTCTAATATAATTTGTTCTGAATTGCATAGAAATCCTAACAAATCAACTACTTACAGGTGTGTGCTGCTTTGTAACTCACGCCCATGTGTAATACTTACAACCTCCTTTTCTTAATGTATCAGTTACAATACGCCACAGTACTTGCTTTCAATTACTCAAACAAGCATTAGCATTATAGTTACAACAAAAGAAAGCCATTATCCGCTCAGAAAAACAACTAAGAATGTCTAATTTTGTTTCTAAAATATAACTAAATAATATTTATAAGGGCCTGAACAAAAACATCACCATGTATGATTACCGCAAAAAACAAAATAATCGGCAATCGACATAAATGTGGCAGCCATGTCAAAGGCAGAAAACCACCCGCGGCAGCAACCTAACTTTCTCCCAAAACAAAAGTTGCCATATTCAGCAATCTAACATACATTGTGTATGTCCTGGAAAACTACAATATCTGGACCTTGTGCTGAACAAAGGCACTCTTTATTCAAGTTGCTGAAAACTTTTCGTCCCACCACATTCTTAGAACCTCTTAAAAAAAAAAACAAACCTAAAGTCCAGATGGTAAAAGGTGGTGAAAATCAGTTCTAGTATTTAGCTCTCAAAATAAAATCCATTCCCGTACGAAAAAAGAACAATTTAGGGCAATTCGGCAAAATGGAAAACACTATAAAGTACCGTCCGCTTTCCGGACCATGAACTTTGTGACTTCCAGACACTTTTCGTATAATTACCTTTCTGTCGGACAGTGTCTCAGGGCAGCTTTTTCAAGGCTCCGCTTGACATGATTTCCTTCCCTCCGTGAGTCACTTATAAAGGGATCCAGCCGAATTTCTCAGTACGGTGAGAGCGGATGTGGAGTGGCCTCCAGAAGTACGAGTAGGTGGCTCTGGTGGGGGCTGGGATGAGGGCTGGCTTCCTGGTCTCGAGTTTTGCAGGAGTTTCCCAGCCCCAACCAGGATCTCCGCCGGAGGAAAAAAAAACTTTTCACTCGTGACACCGCCCGGAATTGCCGTGCGAAACTCACTTCCTGCCTTGGCGAAAACCAGGATCCAACTCCGTCCAGGGGAACCCGGAAAACCAGCCCGGCGCACGCCGCGAAGGTGGAGGGGAGGGGGCGCCCGCCGAGAACCCCGGGCTCCTGGCGGCCCGCGTGCCGCGCACTCCCGACGGCGGCGGAACGCGGCCCGGGGGTGCCCAGACGCGGCCCTGGAGCGCGGAGAGCTTCGGCCGCACTAGGCCGCCACAGCCTCCTCGCCGCCGCCCCCAAAGCCGGGCGGCGAGGTTATTGTCTCGATACCGCCTGCCGCGCCCTTCGCCCGCGTCGCGGCCGCCGCCCCGAGCCGAAGCCCAGGGGCCGGGCAGGTTCGAAGGCGGCCCCCTCCCCGGGCCGTCCGTCCTTCTGTCCCCGCCTTCTCCACTCGCCCTCGAACCCGCTCGTCCTTCTCCCGTCTCTCCGCCGCGGTCCCTCCGCGAGCAGCCCAGGAGCTGGGGGCTGGCGGCAAGCTGGCGGCCTCAGGAGCTCACGGGGCCGCGGCAGGGGCCGAGGCTTCGTACCGCGCTGCCGCGCCACCTTCACGAGAGAGAGAGAGAGAGAGAGAGAGAGAGAGAGAGACCGCGAGGGGAGGGGAGGAGGGAGCAGAGAGAAAGGAGGAGGTACACGGCGGAGGGGAGTTACAGCCTCGCAGGCCGCGGCGACAACAGCGCCACCGCCCCGGCGGCGAGGGGGGAAGAAGCTGCGCGGCGACTCCGCGAGGAGGGCGGGGCGGCCTCCCGCCGGCTGCGCCCCAACCGCCAACAGTCGGGCCGAGGGCCGGCGCGAGCCAGTCAGCGCGCGGGGGCGGTGCGGGCCGACGTCGGCGGCGGCGGCGGCGGCGGGCCAGGGGCAACGGAGGGAGGGGGCGCATGCTAGGCGCGGCGGGAGGCCCGGGCCTGGCCCTGAGCCGAGCGAGGGGGAGCGTAGACGACGCCGGCCTGCGTGAGGGGCCGCCCGCAAGTCCTCTACCGCCTCGGCCTATCGAGTTTCTTTGTACGACAGTAATCGCTGCGAAGAGGTTGTTCCAGTCCAGCCCCGATTTAAAGGCAGCAGGTATCTCTTTCAGCTGCTGCGCTCCAACTTGCCCTAATGGCTCGCTCAGGTTGCAGGAAGCCGCCGCAACAGCTCGACAGAGCTTCCCACGCGGGCCCCGACCCCGAGCTTGCTCTCGCAACCTTGCAGCTGGAACCTCTCCGAATGGCAGCCTCGCACCGGCGGGGAGACAAAGCTGGCGCTGGGAGGGGAGAAATGGGCCGCGAAATTGCCTCAAGATAGTGCCTTTGTTAGGGGAAACATTGGATCCCCTCCGAATGCGAATGCGATGTAGGCTTCCAGCCCCAGCGGTTTCAGCGGTGCAGTCGTTGAATTGCGCTGGCAGGATCGTTCAGCCTGGCAGGGTTTGCGTTTATTTCGGAGAGACTCCTAAGCATTCTGTCAACACATATGGCTTAGAAAGCCTCAACCATAACATTGCACAGTTTTTGCAGTTCTTGTTTTAAATATGTTAACAGGCAAGACGTCCTTGTTTTACCCAGAGAAGGAAGAGTAGACACCGAGCAAACCATACACCACCCCCACTCTGGTGTACTTAACTGTGTACACTGATGTTAATTAGCCTCTGGGTCCCTGAAGTCACTGGTTCAGTTCTTCCTCCTGTATTCCAGCGATAATTTATTACCAAGTTTGAGCAAAGAGCTGTATACCCTACAGATGATTGCTGGCTTGGATCCAAAAAGAAGCTTCGTAAAGTCCTCACGAGGGAATGATTTACCTAAGTGACTTCTATGCTAGTGACAAACCAAATAACTCCAAAGATATTGAAGTTATTTGGAAAAGAGGTGGGAGTATTTTAAGTACATCCAAAACTGCTGGAATTAACATTTCCTTAGCATACAGCAAAAGTTGAAGATAATGCCAGAACGTTCAGGTATATTCAGGGCTGAATCAAAGATAATAGCATTAACTGGAAGCTAGGAAATGACAGGCGGGTATACTAATACGAAGCTTGATGCTTATCTTAAGTGAATATGAATCTTAACCACAGTGTGAAAGCTAGTGAATTATACAAGCCATTTTTATGGTAATGAGAAATATCTTACTCCACTCTCACAAAATGGTATGAGCCTCATTAGAACTCAGTAGCATAGCTCTGAACTGAAAGTACCATTCTACTCAGCGTCCCAGGGTGGAGTATCTCCACTGGATTCTGGGATTCTGGTCTTGCTTCTTGTCTCAAGTTGATTCAAGACCCCTTTTAAAAACTGTGACACCATAGATTCAATTCCCAGAACTGGGATATACAGTAGTATAGGTTCAAGTAAACCTAACTCTCCAAACTTGAATAAGTAGGACTAAATAACACCTCTAGACTAAGATTTGCCCTGGTCTTAGCTTTTTTTTTTTTTTTAACTCATACTTGGGACCATTCAGGCTAAAAAAGTCTTATCACCAAAACGCCTTCCCAAAGCACCTCGACTTTGGCTCTTGGCGTTTTATCCCTCTGAGTTTATTTCTCTAGCAAAACTTCATAATCCTGAGAAAGCTAATATTTTAAGGCTGAATAGTTATTTATACCCAGTTCATCGGATTGTTTCTCTAAAGCTGCTTTTGATGGGAGGGGAAAATAGAGATAACGTATGCTGATGCTGAGGAAATAAGAGGGATTATGTGGTCTCATTCCTTGGAGCAGTGTATGGAGGACAGAGTATAGGCAATAAAATGACCCCATTTGATTGTTAAATAACTGCTTACTCATACTGTAAGAATGATCCCCAGGGCCCAGGGATGGAGCTCAGTGGTGTTATGGCTGCCTGGCAAGTGCAACGTTCTGAATTTCATTCCTTGTACCAAAAAAATAATGATCCCAAAACATTGGCTTTAAGAGAATGGAAACCAGGATACATTTGTCAACAGTTACCTGTTTTGTGGAATATTTATTTAATAATCCCTTTATAAATTACTTTCCCATGAATTCTGTATCTGTAAAGTGACAACTATATGATGAAGGTATTCAATAATCAGAAATAATGATTTGTCTTTGTTATTTATCACTGACTAGTTCTAATTTATATGAGCAGCACATACAGAGCCAACTCGTCCACTTGTTCCTTCTTATAAGGCATTCCTGCTCCATGCTTTACAGATTAGTTTCCTTTGAAAATCCTCCAAGAGGACCTTGAACTAAAGATGGGCTGAACTTTTTATTTATGATTAGAGAAATAAAACCCCACCTTAAGCAAGTCTGCCTAGCTGATTCTATAATGATTAACTGAATTCCAAAACCATCTTAGAGATTAAACTAATAAATGTTTGTTGATAGTACCGCTGCATCTTCCCACTATGACTCTCTAAATGATTCTGTGGAAAGCAGGGTATGTTTTCTTTGGGATTCCCCTTCCCAAAACCAGGGCTCAAGAAAAGAATAACTGTCTGCTGAAAATAAGCCACTTTATCTAAGAGATAGTTTTAAGCCTTAGACATTCCAGGGAACAGTTCCATCAGAAAAAAATGCCCTTTGCTAAAGGAGAGTAAGTCCACTGTTTTTCAAAGGGACTTCCCATGAAAATGGAAAAAAATGGGAACAAAGTTTCTGTACATAGGGAGGGGAGGCGGCTTGGGGGGAAATGGGATAAAATAAAATAAAATTTATTAAAAATTAAAAAATAAAAAGGGTCTTCCCCCCAGTCACTTCCCCACACCCACCAAGCAGCTGCGCAGGAGCTCTGGGGAGACCCAGGTAGCAAAAGGCAAGGAAAATTTTGAAATGATCATTTTTTTCTTTTTCAAACTCCTAGCAAAGAAAATTAATTACCCAAAACCAAAGCAATGCTTAGGAAAAATGAATCTGCAAACTAGCATAGGATTAGATTCAAAAGAAGTTTAGAAGCACTGGATCAATTAGGTCAAAATGATATGAATGTATATTTCTTAGAGGTTTGACTTCCCTATTTTCACTTCCATCTTAGCATCTTGGTAGAGGACAGGAGGTCAGGGTGACAAGTGTGTGACAAAGGGATTTATAGACTCAAAAGAGATTTTTATATTTGGGAATGGAATCATTCCTTATGCTTCTTTCAAGCATATTTTCAGAAGTATTTTATGAATCACAAGGAAAGTCTGCCTCTATCTGTGAAAATCTTACTGAAAAGTTTTGAAGTCTTTTTTCCCATAGCACAGTAGTCCCCTCATATACACACGTGTATGTTCTAAGATACTCAGTGGATGCCTGAAACTGCAGATAGTACAGAATCCTGTAGGTACTATTTTTCAGATTCATACGTACCTATGAGAAAGATTCATTTATAAATTTGGCTTATTAAAAGATTAGCAACAGCAACTAATGGGAAAGTAATCAATTATAAGAATATTCTGTAGTAAAAAGTTATGTGAATGTGGTCTCCCTCTGAAAATATCTTGGATTGTACTCATTCTTCCTGTAATGTGATATGATACACTGCCTTCATGATAGAATGAAGTGAGATAAATGATGCAGGTAATAAGATATTATCCAAGAGTTCCTTGAATAGAAGTACTCCGGTGCCATGACAATCTAATAACAGCCAGTAGGTGACTTATGGGCAGGTAACGTATACAGTGTGAATACACCGCAAAAAGGGGTGATTCATGTCTCAGGCAGATCAGAACAGCGTGAGATCTCATTTCTCTACTCAGAACAACATGCAACTAAAAACTTAGGAATTGTTCTGGAAGTTTCCATTTAATATTTTCAGACTGACATTTGAGAGATGCAGATGAAAACAACACTGAGATTCTACCTCACCCCACAAAGAATGGCTGCTATCAAGAAATCAACCAATAACAAATGCTGGCAGGGGTGTGGGGAGAAAGGAACCCTTCTCCATTGTTGGTGGGAGTGTAGACTGGTGCAAGCACTGTGGAAATCAGTATGGAGATACCTCAAAGAACTAGGGCTAGAGGTCCCATTTGACCCAGCTATTCCCCTGCTGGGTATCTTCCCCAAAGAATTAAAAGAATCATACCACAGCGATATATGTGCACCCATGTTTATAGTGGCATAGTTTGTAACAGCTAAAGCTTGGAAACAGCCCCAATGCCCATCAGCTGGAAACTGGATAAAGAAGATGTGGTTTTTTTATTAAATGGAGTACTACTCAGCCATAAAGAACAAGAAACTAGAGACATTTATAGCCAAATGGATGCATATTGAGGCCATACTCTTAAGTAAAATAAATAGGACACACGTGTAAATACCGAATAGTTTCTCCAGTGTGAGAAACTGAAAGTGTAAATAAGGATTAAAATGATTAAAGCAAATAATTGATAATTTGAAATAGGAAAAGGTCCAAGGGTGTAGGGGTGGTGGGAGGGAAAGGGGAAAGGAAAGAAGGAAAAATTATGAGAAACGAAAAAAAATGGAAACGAAATCTGTGTAAATAGGGAAGGGTGGAGGGGGTGAAGAGCACACAGGTAATGGGGAAAAAAATAAGAACCAAGATACATCATGTACAGGTACAAGCACCCAATGATAAATGTAAACGTATTGTATACCTAAAATGTACCAATAAAAGAATTTTTAAAATATGTATTTTTAGACCAAGGTTGACCAAGGGTAACTGAAACCATGGAAAGCAATATTATGAAGAAAGGGAAACTACTGTATATGCTTGATAATCTTTTTTCCCCTACTATCCATTTGATAAACTATCAAAGTTAAATTTCTTTCAAATGTCTTATAAATTTTTTTAATGTGTAAAGAAAATAATGCCTAATGATTATTTGTGTGGCTTCTGAAACAAGACTTTCTGAAGTAGAAATTCGGCTCTAAGTGACCTTGGGCAAGTTCCTGAACATGGTAAACATAAATTTGAGTTTCTTCATTTCTGGAATGGGAACCATAATATTATTTGCTTCACAGATTACTGGAAGGACTAAGTGAAACAATGCTAGTAAAGTGTTTAGCACATTAGTTGGCAGACTCAAAAGTGTTAGCTATTCTTAGTAGTTCACTTTTAAATGCTTCCATCATTTCTAAGGCTATTATAATCTGTCATCCAAAGCAGAGATTATTAATAATTACATAAGGACAATAAATGTAAAACCAGGACTGTTCTGGGAAAAATGACCACCCTAATAATTTCCAGTTCTGTTGCCCTCTTCTGATTCATGTCCCCTCTCCAGTGCTCTGTAGTATAAATCATAATCTGTTTCTGTCATATTATAATATTCATACCTCTTCCCAAATCATAGCAATATTTTTTTTTTGGTACCAGGGATTGAACTCGGGTCCTTGCGCTTGCAGGGCAGGCAGCGAAACCACTGAGCTAAATCCCTGGCCCAATCATAGCAATATTAAATCAACAAAAGTAGTTTAAATACTGATATTTATTGCCTTTCAATTCAGGCTTTCAGTTAAGAATTTTCTCTTACTCTGGGTAATAAAATTACTTGTTTCCTATGCGATTAAACTCATGCTTAATGAATTAAATTTTTTTCTATAGCTTTTTATTTTTTAAAAAAAACTGTTTAGCACCAAAACACCATGAATATAGCTATCACGTGGATATTAAACATAATTTGATGTGCAACAAGGCAAAATGCCCTCTTCTAAAATGCCAGCTATGTTACAAAAATTTAGTAAAGCATCATATCATTCCTATTTCAGAGTAAAAATAAATCCTCTATATTGTCAAAGGCTACCAGATCATAGCCATTACACTGGATAAATCTCATCTAAATCTGTTTTAATCAGTATTTGGAAACTGATACTCCTCAATGGGATCTTCTAAAATAATTCTGAATGTGAACTGGGCACAGTGGTGTGAGCCTGTTGTACCCAGTTCCTTGGGAGCTGAGGCAGAAGGATTGCAAGTTCAAGGCCAGTCTGAGCTACATACATTGAAACCCTGTCTCAAAAAACAAGCTAGATGTGGTGGCACACACCAGTGATTCCACCACTCCAGAGGCTAAGGCAGGAGGATCGCTGTGAGTTTGAGGCCAGCCTCAGGTACATAGTGAATCCAAAGCCAGCCTGGACTACATAGCGAGACCCTGTCTCAAACAAAAGAACTATGAAATAATTAGAAGACACTTTAATATTCACACTTTCTTCCCATGGAAAGAAATTTATTCGGGGGGATTTTCTGCAAATTTCCTTCAAAAATGCTGATCTAAATAATAACATAGTTTTAAATACTTCCTATCTGGTTTCCATAGTCCAATCCCTTTTTGTTTTGTTTGTTTGTTTGCTTTTTGGAACCGGGGATTGAACTCAGGACCTTGGGCTTTTGAAGCAGGTGCAGTGCCACTGAGCTACATCCCTGGCCCCAATCCCTTTGTTTTTATGCCATTAAATTAACACCAACCACCGAATCAATCCTTCAGTTTTGGTTTTTGGTTTTTTGAGACAAGGTCTTGCTTTGTAGTTCAGGCTGCCTTTGAACTCACTGTGTAGCCCAGGCTAGCCTGGAATTTGTGATCTTCCTGCCTCAGCCTCCCAAGTGCTGAGATTATGGGTGTACATCACCATGTCTGGCTCCATCATTCAGCATTTTAGCTTTCTTAGTTTTTAATTACTTTTATTTTTCTGGTTCTTCTAGTTTTCTTCCATTATAGATGCTTAATTCCTCTTCTTATATCTCTTGAAACTCCCTCTGAGGCTTCTCATTTTCTTATATAAAACTTTTTATAAAAAAAAACAAAAACAACTTTTTATCATTCAGAGCAGGGCATGGTGGTACACACCTGTTCTCCCAGCACTCGAGGCTGAGGCAGGAGGATTGCTGTGAGTTCAAGGCCAGCCTAGGCTACATAGTGAGTTCAAGACTAGCCTGGACTACACAGTGAGAGCCTACCTCAAAAAACAAACAAACATATTTCCTGCTCTACAGCATAACAACTATTAATAGAAATACCACTTTGCTTCCAAATGATATTTATTTGTACTTTGTATGTAGAAATAAATGTGTAAAGAAGAAATAGTTTTCAAATGCAGGTATTTTATTTGATAATTTTCACATAATTCTTTTTTATTCTTGATATTTTATTTCATTTACTTGATTTCTCCTCACTGTACCTCACAGATAATTTTTATTTTGTCTTTTGTGATAATGAAACCTAACCAATAATTTTTATCAATATGATTATCTTTTAGGAAAGTTCAGGAACTGGCCCCAGCATTTACTAGCTTATTGTCTTAATTACTTTTCTCATTGCTGAGATAAAATACCCAACATCCACAAGTTAAGGGAGGAAAGGTTTATTTAGCTCACAGTTTGTAGAAGTCTCAGTCCATTATCAGCTGGCTCCAAGGCAGAGGGGCTCGAAGAAAGGCACTGCAAAGAACAAACAGTTCATGGCTAGCAGAAGATAGCAAAACAACAAGGGATAATCACAGCTCTTTCTATCCCTTATATTTTATCCAGGCTACTTAGGGGAGCTAGCACTCACACCCTTAGTCATAGTCCCCTCAATCCTAGCATTGCACCATGAATCAATTCACACACTCTAGATTTGACCACTTCTGAAAAAGCCCCACCTATGACTGCATGAGGCTTTGGGGGAACACCTAGACAACCATAACTCTGCTGACCGTGGATAAAACATTTAATCTCTCCATGTAGTAGTTCATGATCTATAAAATGGAAGCATAAATGGCTGGGGATTTAGCTCACTGGTTCCACTGCCTGCCTCGCAAGCAAAAGGTCCTGAGTTCGATCCCCAGTACCAAAAAAAAAAAAAGGAAACATAAGTCCTGTCTTATGTATCTTATAAAGTTATTGTGAATACCAAACAAGATGATAAACATATTATAAATCCTACTTAAATAAAAGCTAGCCTTTTTTTCTCCTATCAGTAGGAACACAATTCATCATCATCATCATCATCAATAAAATATCAAAACCATAATATCAATTGACTCAGTAGCTCCATAGTACACATAGTTAGATTACATAGTAAGTGTGGCATCTATTCTTTAGAAAGTCTCTAACCAATAAGAGATGACATAAATTCATCACATTTTATATTAAAATTCAAGTTATGAATCAAAAGACCAAAAATTCAGAAGTTTTGATAATTCAGACACTAGCTAGATTTTACACTCTGAAAATGTTGCTAGAGAAATGAGAAGTGTTAGTTTTGGGGAGACTGTTTGACCTACTTAAAGAAAATAAGCTTCTAAAACTCTAGAATCTGGGAATTTTCAGCAATGGTTAAATATGCAAGAAATAATCTTTTGAGGTCATCTTGGTTCAAGTTCAACTGCATTTTATAGTTGAGGGAATTTAGGTTTGAGGACTTGCCCCAGATCACACTACTAGTTGGTGGAAAACCCATAATTAGAACCCAATTTTCTCCCACTTCAATGTGTGTCTGACTATCTCTTTGCCACCACATAGCAATCCAAAGATAGAACAACCCAGACAGTGCCAAAGAAAAGTATGACAGATATCGCTACTTAAATTGATAAACTTCTGTTGGCAAAAGACACCATAAACAAACTTAAAAGATAAATGACAGCCTAAGAGAAAACAAATAAGAAAGAGTGGTTCATATCTATACTATGTAAAAAGCTCTTATAAGTCCAAAAAAGAGAGAATAATAAACAGTCCAAATAACCTATTTACAAAAGACATAAACCAATAATTCACAGAAAGGAAACATAATGGGCTAATAAACATTTGGAAACATGTAAAGCCTTTAAAAATCCAGGTGACTCCACTTAACTCCCAGAATAACTGTAACTCCAGCCAACTTGTGCTATTGTCAGTGTTGCTGAGGTAGTAATTGCTTTTCAGTTCTCTCAGACTAAAAGAACTGTACTGGGCTACAATCAAAGAGTGCTCCTATGAGCCAAACAGAAAGAGAAATGAACCAGTTTGATAATAAGTAGGTTGGAATTAAACTGGTTTAAATATAGTCCCAGAAACTAGACAGAGTTTTTCTACTGTTTCTCTGTATGAATGCCTGTAAGGAGATTGTGTAGCATCACCCCAAAGACACTCAGGCCCAGGCATTACTAGTGAGCCCTCTCTTACACATGTTCCTCTTGGCTAGACCATTAGGCTTCTGGGTATGGATTTGCCACAGTTTACCCAAATTCCACTTTATTCACTTTGAAAACCATGGATTTAAAATACACTTGGTGCTTGGTATCTCTGAGTTTTGATTGGTGAATTGAGACCATTAACGTTGATGGTTATAACTGAAACATATTGACTTGTCATTGCCATGACTTTTTCTTTTTGTTGGGTTCTCCCCCTTTACATTTAATTTCTTGTCATGCCAGATGGGTTCATTCTGCTTTGCTTCCTGGGGTTCTGATCCTCAATGTCTGTTCCTAGGATATTGTGTAAAATTCTTTGGAGTGCTGGTTTGGTATTCACGAAGTTCCGAAGGTGCTCTTTGTCATGAAAGTATCTTATTTCTCCGTCCATTTTGAAAGATAGTTTTGCAGGGTACATCAATCTGGGTTGGAGGCTGTTTTCTTTTAGGGCTTGGAATATGTCACTCCAAGCTCATCTTGCCTTGATGGTTTGTGTTGAGAAGTCTGCTGTGATTCTGATGGGCTTTCCTTTGTATGTGATTTGTTTCTTTTCTCTGACTGCTTGGAGAACTTTGTTCTTCTGTTGTGTTTCTGGAATCTTAACAATTATATGCCTATGTGTAGATTTTTTTGATCAAGGCTATTTGGAGTCCTATATGCCGCACTTATCTGTATGTCAAGCTCTTTTCCCCTGCTTGGGAAGTTTTCTGCCATTATTTCTGTGAAGAGATTTTTTATGTCATCTGCACTCTCTGTTGTTTCTTCATTGAGCCCAATCAGTCTTATGTTATTCTTTTTTGCATCATCTAGCAGGTGTTGGATTGATTTCTCATGTTCCCTTATAATTTTGAAGCAATTTTTCTTTTCCTGGTCACTAATTGCAATCTTATCTTCTATATCTGAAATTCTGTCCTCACATTGGCTCATTCTGCTGTGTAGACTTTCAGTGGAGTTTTTCATGTCCTGGAAATCTATTTGCATCTGTTTTATGGATTCCATTTGTTTCTTATGTTGGGATTTCATCATGTTCCTGAGCTCCTCTCTAGATTTATTAATCATGTCTTGCACTAGGGGCACAATTTCTCCTGTTATCTGAGAAATTATTTCTGATTTCATTTTTTCCAGATCCCCTTTTGTTGCCAGTTCAGTGGGTCCAGGTGGTTGAGTATCAGAGGGTTCCATCTCATTTCCCTTTGGGGTTGCTGTAGGTGATCTGGAAGTCTGGTTTTGAGACTTATTTACATGTTTTCTCATTTCGACTGGGGCAGGGGGCTCTTAGCGCCTGCACGGATTACCTCCTCTGAGCTGGGTGAGGTGGGACAGGGGCTGGGAGCAGCGGTAGGGATGGTGACCCAAAAGCCCTTTCCTGTGGGCTGGGAGCAGTGGGAAGGATGGTGGCCGGGAAGCCCCTTCCTCTGGACCAGGAGCAGTGGGATGGTGGCTCAGAAGCCCCTCCCTCTGGGCCGGGAGCAGTGGGAGGGATGGTGGCCGGGAAGCCCCTTCCTCTGGACCAGGAGCAGTGGGATGGTGGCTCAGAAGCCCCTCCCTCTGGGCCGGGAACAGTGGGACTCAGTACCTTGGTCTGGTGGTCTGGTGTCCTCTGTGTCTTTGTAGTGTGGAATCAGGTGGCTGCCTGTCTGCAGGGGGGTGATTCGGTGTCTTCCACGTGACTCAGGACCTCAGTAGGGCGTGCACAGACCTTCCTGTGTGCAGCGGGCTGATTCGGCTTTGGTATCTCTGAGTTTTGTATCTGAGGTCAGCCAACCATAGATCAAAAATATTCCAGGAGAAAAAATTGCATCTATACTGTATATGTACAGGCTTTTTTCTTGTCATAATTCCCTAAACAATATAATATAATAACCATTTACTTATATAGCATTTACATTTTATTAGATATTATAAATCATCTAGAGAAGATTTAAAGTGCATGGGAGGATATACATAATTGATATGAAAATATTATGCTATGTTAATATAAGAAATTTGAGGATCCATGAATTTTGGTACCTGCAGAGGCCCTTGAGATTCCATCTACTGTGGATACCCAGGGACAGCTCTACTAGGTCCCTCAAAATAAGGGCTGAACAGGATGAAATGGTAGCAAATTGTTTTGGCAAATCAAAAGTGCTAGGTGCCAGGGATTTAGCTCAGTGGTTTCACTGCCTGCTACGCAAGCTCAAGGACCCGAGTTTGATCCCCGGTACCAAAAAAAAAAAAAAAAAGTGCTAGTGTGTCATGAGTTTAAGGTCATAAAAAGAATTAACTCTCAAATAACTGAAGCCAATGGATTAAGGTTCTGATAGGGCTGGAGAATCCCCTGGAAGGCTCCAAGCAGGCAGTCACAGGAGTCACTGTATGAATGGGGTAGGGAAAGGGAAAAAGTTTCCCTTCTCTTTTAAGTAGGCTTTATTTACTCCTCATACTTCCTTGGATTTTTTTCCTGCCAATTATTATAAAGACAAGTAACAGAGAAAAAATATGGGATCAGGTAGAAAGAATAACTAGCCTTAACAGCCCCCCCCTACACACACACACACACACACACCGGGTGCTGGGGATTGAACCCAAGACCTCATGCATATTAGACAAGCGCCTGCCACTAGCTACACTCCTAGCCCCTTGAGATGTTTCTTTTGAAACAAAGTCCACCCTAACCTTGAACCTGAGGTTCATCTGCTTCAGCCTCCAGAGGAACTTGGATCATAAGAATGTATCAACTCGCCCACTTGGATCATAAGAATGTATCAACTCGCCCAGTTTAAGGTCATTTTTTAAAAAAAGACTACAGCAAATCTAAAACTAGGGATTGAATTAAAACTTTTTTAAAAGATTGAAATAAATTTGTAGGAAACTATATAAATAGAGAAAGAGAGTTATATATCACTAAAAAGACCAAGTAGAGGATAAAAAGATTTAGGCTTAGACTCTCCTAAAATTAAGAAAAATGAGATTGATTTCAATATAGTGTATATATAAGGGAAAAAATAAAATGAAAAAATGAATGGCATTGCCATTAGAAATATAGATACATTGTAAATCTATGGAAACATAGATTGCATGCAGTGCCTTGCATGCAGTGAGGCCTTGGGTTTGATCCCTGGCACCACAAAATAAATTTAAAAAAAAAAACGGTATCAGCTCTGAATTAATTAAAAAGAAAGAAAATTGCAAGAGGCCATTCAGTTTGTAGGTCTGATTTTCCCACAAAACATGGATCTGCTGCACTAGGAGCCTCCTGGATGAGAATTAAAAAGAAGGCCAATGTGACACTGCCCTCAGAGCCTTAGGCTCATTGCTCTCAAGCAAGTGTCCTTCTTGGCTACTTATGGAAGCAAGTACCTGACTTCCAAGAGGCCAAACTTCTAAAACTAATCCTAGCTGCACAGCCTGGCCTATGTACAGTTCTCCCAAGCTTTTTCTTCCTTTTTTTTCTTCAGTGTATCCTTATCAGAACAATAAATTATGATGCCAGTTAATAGGTAACTTGCCTGCGCAACATCATGAAGCTATGGGACTGCAGAGCTGGGCTATGAACCCAGCCACCTGAGATCAGAGCATAAGTGCCAACTATTCAACTGTATATAATCTTGTAACTACTTTTAATACCCATACCAATAGGTTTTCCACACTTTATATAAGCCAACATTTTCACTTTTAATCATTGGGATTTTTTTTTCATAATCCACAGTCTTCTGTCAAATAAAAACAAAAAGTTTTAATTTCATCTTGAAATACTTCTTGTTTATGTTCCTCTTCTGCTCCTTTAAAATAAAACCTGTTTCAGATCTTTGGGTTTTCTTTCTTTCTCTTGTAAGGGCAATATGTAGCACTGTGAAAAAGAAAGGTTTATAAAGTATACGAAAGAGTACAAAAATAATTTCCACCAAGTACAAACAGCTTAAATTAGGACCTTGATAATGGTGTTATTCAAGTATGTCAGTCTAACCATATAGACTAGACTTCAAGGCCTTTTGTCCAGAACATAGAGTTCATTTTGGTTTGCAGCATTAAGTGATCTTGGATTGCAACATTGTGCTAGATCCATAACTAGTCAAATCTTTATTTGTGGGATTAAATCAAAAACGGTTCTGCAGTAGTTTACCTTGAAGTAAAAATATGCATTCTTTTTCTTTCTTTCTTTCTTTTTTTTTTTAAGGATAATGCATCTTTCACTTGTAATTCCATCTTACTTTACAAAAAATCATTTGCATTGGAATCTTACTGGTAACCAACTTATATGTAATGTAATATAACGAACATGTCTCAATACTGATTTTCAAAACAGATACACTAAGTAGTCTCTAAGATCTTGATGTTCCTCTTTTCCTTTAATATGCATAGGACTCATTTATGCTTCTCAGCTATCAGTGGAAAAGGTAGTTAAAAATCATTACCAGGGCTGTGGATTTAGCTCAGTGGTTTTGGTGCATGCCTCACAAGCGCAAGTTCCCGAGTTCGATCCCGGGTGCCAAAAAAAAAAAAGTCATTACCAACATAAATTTTCTTTCACAGACTCTACCTTTTACTTTCTTATGCCACCTCTTTTAATGTTTTTTGTGTTGAAAAGTATGTAATAACCTTAAAAGAAGGTATTATGTGTCTCATCTGTTGCTTCAAAAAGAAGAGAAAAACTAGACCGTTAATCCCTGTTAATCCTTGCATAGACTTCCTTGCCTTTCAGTTGGGAAGCTAGGCTCTGCCAAGAGCAAAGAGGTTCACAGTTTAAACATTAGAGTTCAACATTTGTCCCATTCATAGAACTCCAATTGCCATCAATTAAAGTAAAATTTCTTCCCGAGTTAAATGATTTCTTTAAAGTCTTCGATTTTGCCGAAATATATTCCACAAAAAATGTAATAAAGAAAATGTATGTAGTATTCTCCTTTTTTTTTTTTTTTTGGTACCGGGGTTGAGCTCAGGTCCTTGCGCTTGCGCAGCAGGCGGCTCTTCTCTTTTTAATGGGTGTGTTTTTGATTTCAATAAAATGCCATCTGCAAGAAAGCATTTTTCTTATAGGACTTGACTTAGAAGATAAATAAGCCATTTTGCAGAGACTATGAAGAGACTTCTACATCATTCCAGACTCCTTTGTTTGCAATTTTTAAGATTTTATTTTTTACCCGTGATATAAAAAACACAATTGAATTCAATCAATAGCCTTTAAACCTCAAATTCTATGTCCTATGATATATCATAATTGACTGGGAACCTGACATTCTTAAGCTTACTAGACCAAAAACATGGAAATCTTAACATCAATTTCACAAATATTCCCAGGTAAATAAATTTGGATAAATGGAAAAAGTGAAAGTACTGAAATTTATTTATTTTTTCAAATTTCATCTTTTATTAGTACATGTTTGCAGCACACACTGATTGCATTCCTCATGGGGAGCTAGTGGATGTACATAACAATTCTTTCACCCCTGTCTTCTCCCCTACCTGTGCCTTCCCCCATCTTTTGGTCCACTTCCCATTTGCAAAAGATCTATTTCCCTATTTCCTCTTATCTACCTTTTATTTTGCTCTTTATTTATACTGTCGATTCCTCATATAAGAGAAACATGATATTTAAACTTATGTGTCTGATTTATTTCACTTAACATTATAGTTTCAAGGTGCATCCATTTTCCTACAAGTGACTCAAGTTTATTCTTCTTTTTATGGCAGAGTAGTACTACATTGTGTATAAACACCATATTTTCTTTATCCATTTATCTGTTTATGGGCATATAGGCCACTTCCAAGATTTAGCTATTGTGAATTATGCTGCTACAAACATTGGAAGCATGTGTCACTGTGATATGATGTCTTTAACTCTTTTGGGAAGATATCTAGAAGAGGAATATCTAGGTTGAATGGAATTTGTGGTTTTAGTTTTTTGAAGAATCTCCATACTGATTTCCATAATGGTTGCGTTAGTTTACATTCCAACCAACAATATCGAAAGGTTCCTTTTTCTACCACAGCCTTGCCAGTATTTATTATTTTACTTCTTTTTGGGGGGTAATGGGGATTGAACTCAGGACCTTATGCTTGCCAGGCAGGCACCATGCTGCTGAGCTATATCCCCAGCCCTATTTTACTTCTCGATGATAGCCATTCTTTCTGGAGTGAGAAGGAATCTCAGTATTTTTGTTTTGTTTTGTTTGTTCTGGGGATCAAACTTGGGGCCTTGCACTTGCCAGGCAGGCGGCGGAACCACTGAGCTAAATCCCAGGCCCTCAGTATTGTTTTATTTTGCATTTCTCTAAAAGCCAGGGATGTTGAACATTTCTTCCCGTATTAACTGACGATTTGTACTTCAATGAGAATTTGACTTTTTCCTTTCCTATACAAATCCTTTTTATTTCTTTCTCTTACCTGATTGCTCTGACTACTGTTTTGAGTACTATATTGACCAGGAGTGGTAACAGCAGACATTTTTATCTTGTTACTAGTTTTATAGGGAAAGCTTTCAAGTTTTCCCCCATTTAACATGATGTCGGCAGTAAGTCTGTCATAAATGGCTTTCATCAGATTGAGATAGTCCTTCTGTACCTATTTTTTCAGGGTTTTGTTTTTTTTTTTGTACCGGAGATTGAACTCGGGACCTTGCACTTTCGAGGCAGGTGCCAGAACCACTGAGCTAAACCACTGGCCCTGATTTTCGAATGTTGAACCATCTCTGCATCCCTGATATGAAGCCTACTTGACATGATCTATGATCTTTTTTTTTTTGGTACCGGGGATCGAACTTGAGACCTTGTGCTTGTGAGGCAGGAGGCGGCACCACTGAGCTAAATCCCCAGCCCAGTGTATGATCTTTTTGATGACTTGTTTTATTCTGTTTGCCAGTATGTATTGAGGATTT
This sequence comes from Heterocephalus glaber, assembly GCF_000247695.1. The sequence continues at coordinate 3,918,106 of NW_004624815.1, forward strand.
TTGTGTCTATGTTCATTAAAGAGACTGGCTTATAGTTCTTTCTGGTTGGATCCTTGTCTGGTTTCGGAATTAGAGTAATGCTAACTTCCAGGAATGACTTTGGGAGTACTTTTTCCCAGGGCACTAAAGTTCATATAATGCCAGCAGGTCAGACAATCTATACTAGTCAAACACTGGAACCCTATGATATAGTTTTATTGTTGTTAAATGATACAGTAGCATCAAGGAAAAATAATAAAGTGTTTAAATAAAGTACTCACAATTTATAATCAGTTTCTTATTTATATGACTAATAATTTTCAGAGAATTTATAGCTTCATATAATGTTAGATTTTTCTCTCTTTAAATAGCTACAGATATTATTTGATTAACATGATCACTTTGGGAATTCACATATTAATTTATATTACAAGTGAGTTACTGTGTCCAACACCATAATTTAATGCCAGCTTTGATTTTCAGGATCACAAAAGAAAAATCTGAGGTTTCCCACAGGCTGAGTTGAAATAGTTTAGATTCAAAAACATGGTGTATTTTTTGTTTAATCTTCAGAGATCTTTTAAAACAGATTGAATTCCAAACTTCATTACATTTTCCTAAAAAGCTTTGGCATGACATTCATGCTTCATGTATGGGAGCCGCTCCCAATTTGGTTTTTTTTTGGTACCAGGGATCTAACTCGAGTCCTTGCACTTGCACAGCAGGCGGCGAAACCACTGAGCTAAATCCCCGGCCCCTCGCTCCCATTTTTGTCTATTGCTCAAGGAAGTTTTGTGTTTTTGTTTTTTTTTTTGAGTGAACAATTTTTATTGAAACTCTCAAAGATTAAAGAGGACCAAATGGTGAGTCTGGGTACCATGACAGAAAATCTCACCTAACTGTACCATCATTCACAGGAATGAACAAACTCAAACATGACAAAATTCAAATTCTCATGTAACTGCTACAAGTGAATGTAAATAAGCTAATCATTTCATCATAACCTTCCTTTAATCATAAGAAAAATGGGAATTTACATGGCATAACAAAAGATATGCAAAACTTAATGAAAACACAATTCTTTTAAATCTCTCAAACTTATTTTTAAAGGATGCAGAATACACTTGAAATGATTAAATGACTTAAGCTGATTCTTTTTTTGTTGTTGTTTATTGCAAACTGTTTTAACATCAGCTTAACCCCCATGCATGGTACTCAAAAAAGAACACAACTTTTGAATTAGAAAGATGACTTCAGTTTAAATGAGGAATTAAGTACTAAAATTAAGAAAAGGCTGGGTTTCTTTTGAAAGAAATCTTCAAGTACCAATTTGTATAGAGAAAGAATACTAATTTTGGTTACATATTCCTCCTTACTGTTAAATATACAAACTATAATATCTTTCAAAATAAAATACCCACATAACTTTAACAACATTCAAACCAAAATCAAGGAAGTTTTTTAAAGAGGCAATCTGGGGAAGAAGAAAGGTGATAGAAAGTAAGAAACACAATGGAGAACAAAATAGGCACTCTGGCCAATGCAACAACTTACTTCTTCTATCACCAACCATTGACTGTCCATCATATTTTATAATGAATTTTAGTTTGCTAGAGTGCTTCCATTCTTCTTTCAAATTGTAAATGTATCTTCTTTTCAAATTGTGACTTTCAAAATGTGAATGTGTCAGCGAATCATAAAATTACCTCAATTATCACTTGTTAATGGTATGCTCAATTAGTAAAAATATCTGAGGAATTCTAATAAGTATCAGGTATCACTAGTATTGGCAGAGTATCTATTATAGACATAATAGTAGGTTAGGAATTTCACATGTAATATAAAGGGGGTTTTTTTGTTGTTTTTGTTTGTTTTTTACAAATATGGTCTTGCTATGTCATCCAGGCTGAACCTGAACTCACGGTGTAGCCCAGGCTGGCCTCAAACTTTTGATCCTCCCTCCTGACTCAGCCTGCCAAGCGCTGAGATGACAGGCATGTGGCACCATGCCCACCAATATAAAATAATTTAAGAGTTACCAACTTAGAAAATTTTAGAGAAATCTACAAGGTATATGGTAATTCCAAGGGCAATTAATTTTTCCATGGGTCAGGCCTAGAAATCAGAAAAGTCTCTACTTATGAGTAAACATGACAGTCTGTCAATTCTTTTGTGGTCTTTTCTTTTGGGTACTGATCACCAAATGGTGAGGTTTTAAGGATGGTGTGTCAGTTTTAAAGTATGTCCACAATTTCTTTGCCATTACTCATACCAACAGGTGTAATCTATGAATCTCCTTGAAAATGAGCTGGCTTTTGATTCTGCTCCAACCAATAGAGTCCAGAGGTGATGACACCAGGTGACTTTGCAGACAACGGCATAAAAGCCAAGCCAGCTTCCACCTTTTAGCCAGAATGTTGCTCTTGATGACATCAGCTACCCAGAGAGCTTTCTGCCTATCTTGAGGCCATCCTGGATGAGGAAGGCCAAACTTGCCCCTGTGGAAAGAACACTTGGGAAAGCCTGGCAACAGCACACGGGATAGAGACACAGAGAGCTTCACAGCTCTAGCTATTAACACTTGGCCTTCCCTGCCCAACTGTTACAGCTCCAGCAACTACCACCCAGGAAACTTAAAGATACAAAACTGCCCAGCCAACTCTTCCCACATTTATAATTAAATGCTTATTGCAGTTTAATCAGTGAGTTTTTGATATATCCTGGTGTATAAAGACTATCTGATGAACTCTCATGTACATTACCCAGATTCATGTCTTCCATGTCTGCTTCCTTTGCTCCTCTTTGTCTTTGCTTAAATGTTTTAAATTGAATCTCAGACACCGTGTCATGTTCTTATATTCACTGTGAATATTGAAAAATAGACATTTTCTAGGCCAGTGTGGTGGTGCATGCCTGTAATCCCAGCACTCAGGAGGCTGAGGCAGGAGCATCACCACAAGTTCGAGGCCAGCCTGATCTACACAATGAGTTCAGGGTCAGCCTGAATTACATAGCAAGACCTTGTCTTTAAAAAAAAGACATATTCTTATATAACGAAAATATAATTATTGCACATAACAAATCTAACAATAATTCTCTGGCATTACCTAATATCCAGGCCATAATACAATTTTCTGATTGTCTCAAAAATGTGTTTCTATGGTTGTTAGACTCAGGATTGTAACAGTGTCCACAAACAGCCTTTGGTAGTGCCTCCTCTTTCTTTCCTGCCATTAACTAGTTGCAGAAATACCTTGCCTGAGGAATGTTTGCTTTTTCGTGCTGTCCTTTAACTTGCTTCTTTATCCCCTCTAATGACTGTAAATAAAAGCTGGCTCCGAAGAACTGATTAGGTTCAGGGTGAACTTTTTGTCCTCTCCCATACTTGATAAGCACTGTGTGCTTCATAACAAATCGTTTTGGGAGCACATAGTTCCTAGTGGTTCTGTTTCTAGAGATGCAACAACTGATCAGTCATGGGCTGACAGTCCCGTCCTTGATGCATCAGCTTTTCTTTTTCTTTTTTTGTTTTTTAGAGATAGGTTGTCACTATGTAGCCCAGGCTGGCCTAGAGTTCCCCTGCAATACTTCTGCCTGAGCCTCTCCAGTGCTAGGATTACAGGCGTGTACCACCACACCCGGCCACTTTAGCTTTTCAACCAACAGTGCATCCAAAGAGAATTATTGTGTGTATCTAACATTTCATCATTGCTACCAAATTATTGTTGCTTCCAAGCCTTTGCTGTCAATAGGATTAGGAAATATTTATATAGATCCCTCTCAACTTACAGTGGGGTGATGTCTCCAGTAAACCTACTGTAACTTGAAAATAGCCTATTCTACCTTAAACATGCTCAGAACTTTTACATTAGCCAACAGTTGGACAAAATCCTCTAACACAAAGCTTGTTTTACAATAAAGTACTGACTACCGTGTGTGAGTTACTGAATCCCTGACAACAGAGTCCACTGCAGAGGAGCAATCATTTCCCCTAGTGACTGCTGCTGCCCAGCATCATGAGAGTGCTCACCATCATGTCAGTAGCTCAAGAAAGGATCAGAAGATCCACATTCAAAACGTGAAGCAGGATTTTCTACCAAATACACATCACTCATCACTGGAAAGTCAAAAAATCACAAGTCAAATCAGTCAAATCATCGTAAGTCAGGGATTATCTATATTTGAAAAGGGAAAAGTCTTTACAATAATGTTATTTCTAACTCAAATTTAACATCAAAACAATGAAATCTTATAGGATTCTTTTACTTACATTCTTCATTCTTTACTTTGTACTTGCCTCTCTTATACTGAAAATCTTTGTTCTAATGTTAATATAATTACTTATTTACATTAAACTATAGTCTTTTGGGGGCGGGGGGGGTGGTGGTACCAGGGATCGACTCAGGTCCTTGTGCTTGTGAGGCAGGCGGCAGAACCACCGAGCTAAATCCTTGGCCCTATAGTGTATTTTAAATAGTTTTGTGGTACTAATGGGAATATTTCCTCTAAAATAGGCTATAGGATACAGTTATGATTTTTTTTAATACAAGGTCTCACTATGTGGGGCTCAAGGTTGGCCTTGAACTCATGCCTATCCTCCTGCCTTGGTCTCCCAAGTGCTGGGATTATTTATGTGTGCCACCACACTGGGAAATTTATGGTTTGTTTATATACCAATTTGTTCTCAGAATATATTTCATTAAGGTGTACCCTTAAAATAGTTCCTTTGTGTCTTTTTCATTGTGTCTTTTTGTGTTACTGACTTGGTAATGAAGCTCATTTCTTTCCATTGTTTTACTTCAGTTCCAGATAGGGTTATTAGTTTCAGAATGTTTTAAATTTTTATAAATTTTTTCCAATTTTATTTTATTTGAAAATTTTATGTAATTTATGTAGTCAAACTATATAGAAATAACTCTTCAGAGAAGTCTCCTTTCATTCCTTTTTCTACTACCTTGGTAGTGATATGCTGGTATCTCCCTTTGGAGATAATCATTTTTATTAGTTTTGGGTTGTGTGTTACAGTTTTTACTTTTTTTTTTTTGGTACCGGGGATCGAACTAGGGACCTTGCGCTTTCGAGGCAGGTGGCAGAACCACTGAGCTAAATACTCGGCCCAACATGTGACAGTTTTTAAAGATTTTCACTTATTTGTGCTCAGTCTGAGATAGTACAAAGAGGAAAATTAGGCTGTAGGCTCAGTAATTCTCAGGATCATGACAGTTGTGCACTGAGGAATAATTAGTCTTGAGATAAGTAGTCTTCATAGTCATTTTGGTTCTCCTCTCTATCCTTTCCCATCAAAGCCTTTTCAAAATGGAGCTTATGGTCATTTATCACCTCTCCTGACCTGAGGTTACCCAGTTAAAAGATTTTTTAAATGGCTAAAATATAGAATTCAGATATATATATATATATGTATATTTACAAATACATACATGTGCATAATTTACATGTGTATATGTTTGTCAGAGGAAAACTAGTGGGAACCCTATACCAAAATATTGATGCTACTTATTTGTGGAGATGAAGGTTAGATTTAATTTTCATTTTTATTTTTATGTACATTTTCTAATTTTCTAAGTGATGATATACTCATTTAATATTAAAGAGAAATGTTCTTTCCTTTATATAAAAAGATAAAACATGAATAAGGGCCTGTATTCAATGCCCAGCATGGCAAAAATTAATCTGTAAATGAAATAATCACTTTAAACTGACAACATGAATTTAGAACTATTGTTTAATGGATACAGAACTTCTTTTGGGGATGATAAAGAAGTTCTAGAAGCAAAGAGCAGTGATAGTTTTAAAACACTGTAAATGTTTTTAATTCCACTAAATTGTACACTTAAAAAATGATCAAAATAGGGCTGGGGATTTAGCTCAGTGGCATCGCGCCTGCCTTGCAAGCACAAGGTCCTGAGTTCAATCCCCAGTACTGGGAGAAAAAAAAAAAAAGATGAAAATAGTAATGAATTTTATAAGTATTTTACCACAATAAAAAATAGTAGTACTGCAGTTTGGATAAGTGTCCCCCAAAGGCCCATGTGGTAAAGTCTTAATTGACAGCCTGTGGCCCTTTTGGGAGACAATAGACCCTCTAAGACGGAGGGCCTACTGGACAGCAGTTAGGACACTGAGGGAAGGTTCTGGAAGGGATACTGGACCACAGGCCTCCTCTCTTTTTCACTTCCTGTCCACCGTGAGGAGTAGCTTTGTTAGTTGCACACTCTCATCATGATTTACTGCCTTGACACAGAAACAAAAGCCATGAGCTAATCAACAACTGAAATTATGAGCCAAAATAAACCAAATATGAACCAAAACAAACCTTTCCTTTTTATAAGTTTATCTCAGCTATTTTATCACACTGACAAAGTTAGCACAGGTGGTTAAAAAAAAAATTACTACAGCTTATCCCAAAGTTAATTGAAACTTAATGCACCATGATCTTGCCATGCTTCATTTATATTCTTTAGCAAGGTATCCAAGACATAATTACTTATTTGCTGTATAAGAAGAATAAATATAATTTATAGACCACTTGCCTAGCATGTGTGAGTCCCTGGGTTTGGTCCCCTATACAGTTGGTAAATAAATACATTTTACACATATAAACTAATATTTGAGGAGCTGAGTAAGCATTTTACACACACTCACTTAATATTCCCAAAAGTTCATGAGATGAGTATCATTATTATCTCTATTTTGAATGTGAAGAAACTGAGGCTAAGAAAGTTGAAGTTATTTGTCAAAGACCACATAGCTAGTAAGTGGCAAGATGGAGATTTGACCCAAGGTCTGTTTGACACCAAATCACTGCTCTTCACTTCCTTGGTTGTGGCCATTTGACTACACCAGCTCCATATTTCCATGTAAGGACTTGTTACACAGCATCCCTGTAGTTATAAAAAAAATCTATCATAACTTTTCAGCTATGAGTTTACTTAAACAGTCTGCCATGTTTACTTTTAAACTTCTTAGTTTTAGCTATGTTTAAAAAAAACTGATTAATGGAGCTTCCGGGAAATTATTCCCATTGTTAATGTTATTATTTTTATTGTCATGTTAAATAATGATAATTATGGTCCATTTACTCTATTTTGGTTAGAAGGAGAGTCAAAAAGAAGATGCAATTTACTATGCATTTTGAAGACATTTTCCAAGGTGAAATCAGCAGCTTTCTGGAAATGCTAGAGAAAAGAACCAACAAATTATCTTTCTAAATTCAACCACTTCAGAAGCTAGAGTCTGGGGAGAGGACCATGATTTGTGTTAGGCCTGAGTTTAAAAAACGTAGCTCACACATTTTTTACCAAGTTGGATGCTTAAAGTATATCCTTTACTAGTATACTTAAAGGGAAGTACACTTGTTCTAAAACCCATTTTTCTTTGCACTTCAAGTGTCTTAGGTTTGGGTTAAATGTTTGTAGAATTTGGACCCACTGAGGTCTTCTGACATTGCCTCGAGCTCTTTCAAGGACACTGTGTTCCAGTACATTTGTTCAATGCACTCCCTTAGATGCCATTAGGATTTTAAATTCTGAACTAGATGTGGCCACACTCCTAGATGAACATTAACAGTAGCATGTTTCTTTGAGACCCCTGAAGCAACCCTTCAGATACCAAAGGCTCAAGTTGGAGATCTAATAAGCTATGTAGGGTTCAAAGTACAGATCAGCATCCATGAAACGACAATACATTTATGTAGGAAACCTGCTTATAAGTTTGTAATGAATTGACTTAATTTTCCCAAATAAAGTACAATAACAAATTCATTTAAAATAATGAATGGTGTTTTGAGAGCTATCAAGACAAATGGAAATGTGGCCATGTTATAAGCTCACTACTGAAACAAATGTGAAGAGCAATTAAAATTGTCAATATTAACCATATTTTTAGTATGAAGATGAAAAAGTAGTCTGTGCCAAGAATTTATGAAGTCATGCAAAATTGAACACGTGACTTAATCAGACTCAAATAAGCATAATGAAATATGCTTTATAAGGAACATATAAAAAATTGGATGAACATACAAAGACCAAAAACCCAGAGGCTTGGCCCTCTTAGAGTCCAAAAAATTTAATATTAAAGGTTGAGGCAGGAGGACTGCAAGTCCAAGCCCAGCCCGGGCAACTTAATGATTTAACCCTGTCTCAAAATTTTATAAAAGGACTGAGGATGTGGCTGAGTGCAAAGACCCTGGGTTCAATCCCCAGTATCACCCCCCAAAAAGTTACTGAGAACATCTCCAGCCCCCATTAAGACTCTATGAGAAGTTCTTCATATGAATCTCTCTTTTTTTTGGTACCGGGGATCTAACTCGGGCCCTTGCGCATGCGCAGAAGGCGGCGAAACCACTGCGCTAAATCCCCGACCCCATATGAATCTCTTTTGTTTGTTTGTTTTCTGGTTTTTTTGGTACGGGGGATGGAACTCGGGTCCTTGTGCTTGTGAGGCCGGCAGTAGAACCACTGAGCTAAATCCCCGGCCCATTCATATGAATTTCTACTGCCTATAAATGTGCCCCAGCCATTATACAAAAGACCTGCATCAGCTATTTCCATCTGAAAAGAAGGTATATCTACCTCTTGATCCCAAGGCTATGAACCCATAAGTAACCACTGAAAGGCATGCACAGGGAATAATAAATGCACTCCCACATCAATCATGCTTCAATTTAAAGATATACTTAGGGCCAGGGATTTAGCTCGGTGGTTCGGCTGCCTGCCTCGCAAGTGGAAGGTCCTGAGTTCAATCCCTTGTACCAAAAAAAAAAATTAGATAAACAAATAAATAAAAAATATATTTAATTATAAATTGCTTCTTAATTTATCTTTGTTTAGGCCAGGATTTCTCAACTTAATGCTATTGACACTTGGGATTGAATAATTCTTTGTTGTATAGGCTGTCTTGTGCATTGTAAGATGTTAACAGCATCCCTGGCTTTTACCACTAGATGCCAAAATCACCCCCACCTCGCCCAGTTAGGACAACCAAATATGTCTGCAGACATTGCCAGGTGTTCCCTGGGTAGAAAAAAAGTCACTCTTAGTTGAAAATCACTGACTTACATAAATATCAGCATTAGTTTGCCTTTTACTCTGTGTGCACACCAGCTGGACAGTAGGGAAAGTAGAGAGCACAAGGAGCTGACCCAGGACAAAGAAAATTCATTGCAGTTAATCTGCAGTGTGGATAATCAACAAGTAATTCATGTGAATTAAATATAGGGCTTGGAGTATCTTATTAGAGTTAATTGGTAGACAGTGAGTGATTGAGGTTGATATAAATACCGGACATAGTTATAATCACCGTCCAGGCACCAGATCCTGGCCACTGAAGATCAAATCAAGTATTCCTTTTATAGAACTGCCTGACTTGACACACATTGTGCAGTTGAGAGCTGGCTTGTTTTTCAGTCATTGACAGCTGTTCTAGCAGAAAGGCTCCCAGACGCTTGGGTCATGCAACCTATCTCACAAAGCACATTGGGACTGAGAAGATGCAGAGGTGATGACTATGGATTTTAAGAAGTAATCATTTCTACAGTAAATATAAATTTTATACAATTTTATAAATTTCGGATACATTTATACAAAGTATGTTTTAGTCCTTTTATATTTCACATATATTTTATGCACAAAAATCTCACTTCTGTGCAAAAGTCTTAAATGATGACAGCAGGATCCAGATCTCAGCTGTAATCACTTACAACCAACTTGAGTCACAACCAGCCCTTGGGAACTGATCAAGTTCATAAGTCAAAGGTTCATTGTATTTTAATCGCTCTTGTTTTCCACAAAATTTGTATCTTGTTTTGGGCTGGGGATTTAGCTCAGTGGTTTCGTCGCCTGCTGCGCAAGCACAAGGACCCGAGTTTGATCCCCGGTACCAAAAAAAAAAAAAAATTGTATCTTGTTTTAACATTCTTAACCAAACATCACTATTATAATTAGCACTTTATTATGTTTTCCTGAAAGTCACTTTTTTGGGGGAGTTACCTTAAGGACAAAACCTTGAGCCAGACTTTTTTTCTTTGTATTGGTCATTATGACACTGATAGAAAAATTCCTGGGACCCAAAAGGCTAGCAGTACTTTAAATAACCAGTTCTCCAAAGTGTTCAATTTTTTTGCCATTCCCATTGCTACTAACTTAACCAGGGACATTATATATTCTCTCCTGGTGACCTCCACAGCCTCAATTCTCTGTCTTTTTCTTTAGACTTCTACTTTTTTCTCTACATTGTAGCCAGCAGTCTAATCAAGCCATTCCTACTCAGACCCCTTGCATGACTCTCTTTTGTCCTCAGGAAGAAGTAAAGATTCCTTTATGACAAAAAGCATTTCAGGATGTGGCTCCTGCCTTTTCTTCATCATCTCTGGCTAACTCCTCTTCTGCATTACAGCTCTTCCATTCTTGGAAGTCGCCAGGTTTCCTCATACTTCTGCAACAGTCTGCTCCCCCTTCCTGCCTGCTACCTTCAATTCGTTTTTTTTTTTGGTACCAGGGATCGAACTCAGGTCCTTGCGCTTTTCAAACCACTGAGCTAAATCTCCAGCCCTGATTCATCTTTGAACTCACCTAGGTATCACATCTTTGGCCTCCCAGCTAACTGTGACCAAATGTAGGTTAAAACACCCTCTTATGTTCTTTCAAAGCACCCTGTTTTCTTTCATTGTTTACTGTTTTCACTGCACTGTATTTCACTTCCCCTGATTTGTACATAAAACTCCGCTTTATGGAAAGAGGGACCATATCCATGTTCCCACAGTAATATCCCACAGCTTAGCACAGGTACTAGAATGGGTAAGCACTTAAATCAATTAGAAGTATACTCAAAGAAAAGAACTATTTTTCCCCAGGTGTTGAAAAAATAAGATTGTCATATTTGTTTGGTTTTTTTGGTACTGGGGATCAAACTTGGGACCTTGCGCTTGTGAGGCAGGCAGTGGAACCACTGAGCTAAATCCCTGGCAAGATTGTCATATTGAGTAAAGATGACTCACCTGGCAGGAACTGTGGAAAAGAGGCATCTTACCAGTTTATTAAATTATGTTAATACAGTTTTCCTTATGAATGTTGCCTTTACTGAATTCCTGGATGGAAGGCATAAGAATGTTTCCTTTGAGTTAAGGGTATAATTATACTCTGGACACATTAATAAGACTAACACTGACATCAGAAAATTCTGTTTGTTTGGTTGGGTTTTTTTGGAAACTTGGGACCTTGCGCTTGCAAGGCAGTCGCCGGAACCACTGAGCTAAATCCCTGGCTGGGTAGCTATTCTAAATGGAGTGAGGTTATAGCACATCATGGTTTGGTTTGCATTTATTTGATGATTAGTGGTATTAAGCATTTTTTCATATACTTGTTGTCCATTTGTATGTCTTCTTTTGAGAAATGTCTATTTAGGCCTTTTACCTATTTTTAAATCCAATTATTTGTTTTTTGCTATTGAGTTGCTTGAGTTCCTTACATATCCAGGTTATTAGATTCCTGTAAGATGTATAGTTTGCAAATATTTTTTTCCAATTCTGTAGGTTGTCACTTTGTTGTTTCTTCTGCTGTGCAGAAGCTTTTTAAATTGATGAAATGCCATTTGTCTATTGTCTTTTTTTGCTTTTGTTGCCTGTGTTCTTTTTGTGTGTGTGTGTGTGGTACCGGGGATCAAACTCAGGATCTTGTGCTTGTGAGGCAGGTACGGTGCCATTGAGCTAAATCCCTGGCCCCTTGTTGCCTGTCTTCTTGAGATCTTATGCAAACACTATAATGGCCTTGTTTATATGTAGAAATAGAGAGTAGAATAGTGGTTGTCAGAGGCTGGGGAGGGTAGAGGAGAGGCAGGATGGGGAGAGAATGGTAAAGAGGCACAAAGTAACAGTTAGATGGGAGGAATCAATTCTAGTGTTTTATTGCACAGTTGCATACCTATGGTTAAAAACAATGTATTGTGTCTTTGAAAAGAGCTAAAGGAGAGAACTTTTAATATTTTGTCACAAAGAAATGATGAATGTTTGAGAGGATGGATATGCTAATCTACCTGATTTGATAATTGCACAATATATACCTCCATCAAAATATCCCATTGTATCCCATAAATTTGTATAAATTATTATGTGTCAATTAAAATTTAAAAAGGGAAATTCTTTTTTTTTTTTAAAGGGAAATTCTGTAGCAGAAGTATATCTGGGCTTCTAATATTATTTCATTAAGACTGTTTTCCTGAAAGTCCCCTTTTGCTTGCTCTTACAGCTCTACCTCAGTATAAGATACTCGTAAATAATCTCTTTTAAGTTTACATAGTTATCCTAATATGAATGTATTACTTTTACTTACAAATAAGATGGTATGCAATTAAATTTTTAGAAAATTGTACAATATAGCCCTTTTAATTCTAAGAGAACAGCTTTTTTTTTTCTTTTCAGGGAAAAATAAATTAAATGTAGCCAACAATTTCACTACAGCTTTAAATATATCATAATATAGAGGAATTATGTACACATGTATTTGGAAAAAATAAATAGGAAATACACCAAAATACTAAGGTTGATGGGATATAGAATTATGCTTTCTATTTTATTCTTCCATATTTTTAGTGTTTCTACAAGAGAAGTAGTTGTCATTTTACATAATCAATAAAAATTAATGGACTTTAAAGGTAAGTATGATGTCTTTAACATGCCTTGTACTTCTCTTCCAAATGCCTGTGGTCTCTAAGTTCTCAATTTATGAACTGAATTAACCCATCTTAACTTTTGGCTATGTGCTCTATTAGACTCCAATATTAATAGCTTTCCTTCTCCTCCTCTCCCTCCTTCTTCTCTTTCTCTTCCTTCTCACCTCCTTTTTCTTCTTTCTTTTTTGCACAGGAATGCTATTCTTCTCTCTGAATGTAATTGCATAGAAAGCTTTTGCAGTTCTCAGCTCATTATTTCTTGTGTGGCTTCCAAATTTAGTCTTCTTTGGTACTTGTATCTTTGTACAGAACTTATATAGAACATTCAGAATATGAATTAGGCCCTCTGACATAACTCTGCATTCTAATACAACTGGGACATTACAGAAATCAGTTTTCAAGAGGTTACAGATGGTACTATATCATCAGACTACTTGATTAAATTAGTTAATGGTAGAGAAAGTGCTTAGTAGGTGTTCCATAAATAATTTCTATGCTCATGATGTCTGAAGAAGGAACAAAGCAGCTTTCCAAAGAACTGTTTTTTCTTTCTGCTTCATTTTCCTGTAGCATTTCTTACCTAAACAAAAACTAGTTCTTTTATGGATCCCTTTCTGTGTTAATCAACTTTCCATTACTGTATCAAAATATCTGAAATAACCAATTTCAAAGGAGAGAAGTTTATTTGGGCTCATGATTTCAGAGGTTTTAGTCCATCGTCAGTTGGCCCAGTTGACCTGGGTCCATGGTAAAGCAGTACATCATGGTGGGAGAATGTGGCAGAAAAACTTGCTTATATCATGATAGCCAGGAGGCAAAAGAGAGGGAGAGACTGGGTCCCACAATACCATTAAAGGGCATGCCTCCAATGACCTAAATCCTCCTTCTAGGCCCTCCCTCCTAAAGGCTCCACCTCCTCCCAATTGTACCTCAGGCAGGGAACAAACCTTCAACATACAGGCCTTTGGAGGAACACTTACCCAAACCATTGTACTTCATAAAAATTAAAACAAAATGGTTGGGAAATGGCACCTTCAGTAAGGCAAACTTAACTTCAGTTCTTCACTGTTTGCCTGAGAGCTGCTATGCTGGCTCATAAGCATAGGACAGAAAGTACCACCTTGGGAGAAATAACTGCTACAGTCAGCATCTGTACCTCTCACAGCATGTTTTAATAAGCACATTAGGTAGAAGAAACACAAGGTCCTTCAATTAGCACAGTCCCTGCCCCTCCCAAGCAATTTTTCTTACCTACTTGTTTGTTCCAACTTCTGAGGCACCTTGGGTATTCCAAATTCTGACAGCAATAATAATACATTGCTTCAGTGTTGTTCTTTGGGGTGTGTGTGTGTGTGTGTGTGTGTGTGTGTGTGTGTGTGTGTGTACCAGGGCCTTTGCAGCTACATCCTCAGCCCTTTTTATTTATTTTGAGACAGAGTCTCTCTAAGGTTGCTCAGGCCGGGCTCAAACTTGCAATCCTCCTGCTTCAGGTTCCCAGAGTGCTGAGGTTACAGGTATGTGCCACTGTACAAGTCTTTCTTTGTCTTTTAGATAGCACATTTCTATTCTACTTAGCTGATCTTCTTGAAAAAATAAATTCTTTTTAAAAAACTCTCTGATTTATCCCATGTACCTTATGTAGGTCAGTACAGTAGATCTCATCTATTCCCCTGGCTCTAGCTGCCTTGTCTATGTCAGTGGGTCCTAGTACTACATCTTTTGCCCAAACCCTTCTCCTCAGCCCTGGATGACCACCTGCCCAACTCCAAGCAAATATCTCAGTTTGGATGTACCAGAAGCACCTCATGTGCTATGTACTGAAAAATTTATCATCTTTTCCCCCTATCATTCTCTTCCTTCTGTTATCCTTAATTTCCTACGTAGTAGATTGACCTCACCATCTTCCTAGTTTCCAATGCCAGCAACTTGTCTTTTTTTTTTTCCCCACTACTGAGGACTGAATCCAGGACCTTCGCACTGAGCCATATCCCTAGCCCCAACTCCCCTCCCCTCTCCGTTTTTTAAAATTTTGCTAAGTTGCCTAGGATAGGCTTGAACTTGTAAACCCCTGGCCCCACCCTTCTAGAGTACTGGTATTACAGGCATGCATCACCACGCCTGGCTCCTACTGTTATCTTTTTTTTTTTTGGTACCGGGATCGAACTCAATCCTACTGTTATCTCTGATCCATCCCTGTCCATCATTCCCTTTATCCAAATGCCAAGTCTTGTGCATTCTGCTCACTAAATATACTTCAAATCTTTTCTCTCCTTCACCACTGCCACTAGCAATCTAGGCCACTGTCATTTCATGCCTCAATCAATGCAAAAGGGTTCCTTATCACCTCCTTGCCTGCTGTCTGTGACCTCAAAGTTCCAATCTATACATTGCAGCTACAGTGATTGTTGTAAAACATAACCTGAACATGTCACACTCCTGCCACAAATATATATGAGATGCCCACAGCCCTCAGGATTAAATCCATATTTCTCAATGTTGTTTTATCAGGTTTTCATGACTTGGTCCATGCCTGTTTCTATACCTTTACTCTCTCCTTCTCCTCTCCTTTTCCTACAAATCTTGCTGTAGCCACAACTGGCTTCTTTTGATGTGTTCCATTATTTCCTGGTCTTTGCATATACTGTACTATACTCAACACTTGGAATACCCTGACTTTTCTTCATCACCTGACACTGGTTATCAATGACACACAATTTCAGGTCTCAGTGAAGATGGCATATCCCCCTGGGAAGCCTTCCTAGCATCATTCCTGTCCTAGACTAAGGTGCTCACTCTCTACTCCCCTAACACCCATATTTAGTCTTATCTGAGTTTATTGCATTCTGTAATTTTATTATTTATTTATTCCTCTGTCTCCTCCTTCTAGGTTGCTAGCTCCCTAAGGACAAATGCAATACCTTTTTTATTTTTATATCTTTTGTATAGTGATATTGTAAAGGCCTCATAAAGGATCTAGTTAAGTCCTGGAACCAGTAAGCTCTCAGTTCCCATTGGTTGAACTTACACATGAAGTTATAGAAGCGACAGGCTTCTGAGCTGCTAGAACATTTAGAAATAAAGCTCGAGTTACTCTGATTGGATTAGCAAGTGAACCTTCAGACCTAGGCCAGATTGGGGAAAATCAGGATTCCAATTCTTTTTTTTTTTTCCTTAAATTCTTTTATTGGTACATTTTAGGTAAACAATATATTTACGTTTATCATTGGGTGCTTGTAAATGTACATGATGTATCTTGGTTCTTATTTTTTTCCCCATTACCTATGCACCCTTCACCCCCTCCACACTTCCCTATTTACAAAGACTTTGTTTCCACTTTTTTTCTTTTCTCATAATTTTTCCTTTCCCTCCTTTCCTTTCCCCTTCCCCTTCCAACACCCCTAGCCCTTTGGACCTTTTCTTCCTATTTCAAATTATCAATTATTCATTTTAATCATTTAGGATTCCAATTCTCGACGGAGATCTTGGCTCAGACTGAGCTAATTCTACAGCCAACTGGTACTCTCTTACTAGCCTAAAGCATGTGGGTTGTAAAAAAGTCTTAAGCCCCAATTCTGATAGAAGCAACTTCATTCTCAAAATGTGTTATAAACCAGGCAGAGTGAATTTCCTATTCTTTGTTGGAGCATTCATCTGGGGATTAGATGGTTTCAGGCACAGATTCCAGCAAAACAGATAAGCAGGAGAATATGAAGATTAGTACCAGAGAATAATGCAGGACAGAACGTTTGAATAAATGAAATGAATAGTTGGAATATTTTTATGGGACTATGCCAGAAACAGAGGCAAACAAGAGATGATGCCTCTGCAGTGTAGATGGAAAGAGTCAGACAACAAGAAAACAAATAAATTAACAAAATAAAATCAGAAAGTGATAAATGCTATGATGTCAAAACAGGGTGATGTAACAGAGGGTGGGGAGGTAGCTGTGTACAGTAGAGGGTCAGGGACGTTGTTTTTGAAGAGGAGACATTTGAGCTGAGGTCAGGGTGTTGAAAAGGAGACAGGCATGCAAAGAAATGGAAGAAGAATAATGCTATTGGAAGAAATAGCAAGTGCAAGGAATAAATTTGCAAGTTCAAGGAATAGAAAAAAAGACCAGTGTGAACATGGGCAGCATAGTTGTAGATGGAGGTGGGCATGTGTGTGGGAGGGTTTGGGTTTAAGAACAACACACTGGGAAGCCACTGGAGGGGTCTAAGCAAGTGATTAACTTTACCCAAATATCCTTGAATTTATGGACTGAAGCAGTATGAGCTAAAAGTGAAAAAAACTTTTTAAATTCTCCTATTTAAATTAAAACCATATGTCTATGCTTTTCCTGGTTTCAGTACTCAGAATCAAGTGCTGACATATTAAAATGCATTTATGATACACTGTATTTTCATAATTGAAGGGGAAGGTAGAAATATTACTGCCATTAGTGACTCTAGGTGAAAAATGAACATTCCTGCATATTTTTTTTTTACTGCTCTTACCCTATGGGAGATTAGAAAGTAATTTTATTTAAGAACTAAAGTTAAAGCAATTACTAATTTTAACCTATTCTCCTCCCAGGTGATTATTGCAATTAAATTCAAAACTTTTAACAGTCATATCTAACCAGAATTCAAGGTTTTGGAATCTTTCCTTCTAGACCTTTAGGCAAATAGCTGAAATTTTGCAAACTGTCTCTATTTAAGTGCAATTTACACAGCCTTTCCATGAAACTGTGAAGTTTAAAGGTGAATTGAATCTGAGTATAATTAAAAAGATATGTGGACAGCATTCTTTGCAAGTGAATATAATCCCTTTTAGTACTTGTTAATGATTATAAACCTAAGTTTGTTGATTCAGAAACTTGATGGTGTTCTCTGTTAAAATTAAAAATTAACATACTGCAGTGGTGAGAAAAAATTTTTTTCTGAGGACTTCAAAGCATTGCACTGATGTTTTCTCATTTGTCCTCACTATGTCCCCAAGGTACGTAGATGGAAAGCTTTATGCACATGGAACAGATGGAGAACAAGGCCAAGAGAAATGAATGAACATGCCCAAGGTCATATAATACATCAGTGTCAGGGGAGGGATGAATCTTAGGTCTTTTAATTCCTATGGATCTGGCATTTCTAATCTTTGGCAGGTACCAAACCAGTTCTTGTTTGGTACATTTGAATGTCCATGTATACAATTACAGTGAACTAATAAGACATCTGTACTGGGCCTGGAGATATAGCTCTGTGGCAGAACTTGCCTAGCAAACAGGAGATCTCGGGCTCAATCCTCAGCACCACCACTACCTGGGGGGGGGGATGGGATTAGGGTGGACATCTGTTCCAGTGTATATCTCTGTGTCTGCTGTTTATACTAACAGTGGTTCC
The DNA here is from genome assembly GCF_000247695.1 of Heterocephalus glaber. Next base: position 3,936,147 of record NW_004624815.1, read on the forward strand.
TAAGTGTCTTTTTAGCTTGTTGCTTTTAAGAAGTTGTTATAAATGATGACATTTGGGGAATTAAAAGATACAGTAAGATTAAAATATACAGTAACATTAAATATATATCTAGGAACCTATACTGAAGAGTAAAAAGTTATTATTTTGCTAAAGATTTGTTTAAGGAATGAAGGATATAAACACAGACACACAGACACACACACACAACCCTTCATTGATCATTTTCTCATTGAATTCTTTTCTTCCATAGTAGGATATTTGAAGCCTGTGGGCTTTTATAAAAGAGTAAAAGTTGTTTGAGCTTTGGGTTAAAGATATTTAATGGGGCTGGGGATTTACCTCAGTAGTTTCGCCACCTGCTGCGCAAGCACAAGGACCCAAGTTCGATCCCTGGTACCAAAAAA
>NW_004624815.1:3952498-4006333 GCF_000247695.1 Heterocephalus glaber
TTATATGCCTAGGTGTACATTTTTTTTTTATCATGGCTAGTTAGAGTCCTATATGCCTCATTTATCTGTATGTGAAGTTCTTTTCCCCTGCTCAGGAAGTTTTCTGCCATTACTCCTGTGAAGTAATGGTATTCTTTCCTGTTTCTTCATTGACTCTGATCAGTTTTATGTTCTTCTTCTTTGCAACATCTAGTAGCTTTTGGGTTGATTTCTCATGGTCCCTTACTATTTTTAAGAAATCATTCTTTTCCTGGTCACTAATTCCAATACTATCTTCTATATCTGAAATTCTGTCCTCACATTGGCTCATTCTGCTGCATAAACTTTCAATGAAATTTTTAATCTCCTGGAAATCTGTCTGTATCTGTTTTATGGATTCCATTTGTTTCCTATGTTGGGATTCCGTCATGTTCCTCAGCTCCTCTATTCTTTTTATCTGTGTCTGCTCTAGATTTATTAATCATGCCTTCCATTATGGTCACAATCTTTGTTGTCATCTGAAAAATTATTTCTGATTTCATTTTTTCCAGATCCTCTTTTGTTGCCAGTTCAGGAAGTCCAGGTGGTTGAGTATCAGATTGTTTCATCTCATTGCCCTTGGGGTTTGCCTTAGGTGATCTGGAAGTCTGGTTTTGAGACTTGTTTACATGTCTTCTAATTTCAACAGATGCAGCTTGCTGAACCTTTGTTGAGGCAACTTTTTGCTCACCCAGTGGTCTTCAATTCTCAGCAAGCCACTGAGTGGCCTTTTTGCTGCTCCTCACCAGTGCACCAATTCCTGGGTTCAGAGTCATGGCCTTCTGGATCCCTCCGCTGCCCTGTTGTCTGGGTGGAGTTCTGGATGGGGCCTGTGCACACTTAGGATGATATCTAAGTGTGCCTCTGCCTACCCCCTGCCCCACTACATAGCTGTTGTCTGCAAGGTCCTTTGGCTGTGGTCTGTGCACCCCAGTCACTGGTGTCTGAGCAGGCTTCTGGCTGGGGTGTGCATGCACTTGTGGATGGAATCTGGGCCGGCCTCTGGCTGTTGCTTATGTGCTTATACTGCTCTTTTCCAGGCAGGCCTTTGGCTGGGGCATGTGGGCCCAAGTCACTGGGGTTGAGGTGGGGCCCTGGCTGAACCTGTCTGCAGCCCCACCACTCTGGTCTGCACTGGCTTCTCACTGGCATCTGCAGCCACTTACTGATGGTATCAGGGCAGGCCCAACCCACAATATTTTTTGAATGGTTCAAAAATTCATGTGGAAAATAATATGCAAGTTCCCAACTTATGAACCTTCAAGTTGCAAACTTTCGCCGATACAAATGGTCCTCACATTAGGAACATTTGCACATATAAAGAAATTGTGGAAGTAGCTCACATGTCTGCCAGACATTGTTACAGTTGTGCTGCTGTGTGCTTACTGTATAGTGCAATAATGCACACTGCTCAGTCAGAGCCCAGGATGTCCAAATGCAAGAGGAAAAGCCATGGTGATGTGGAGGGGACTGCTAGGAAGCACAAAGCAATATCCATGGAAACAAAAGTGAAAATATTATACTGTATTGTATCACCATTTTTTGTTTTGTTTTGTTTTGTTGGTACTGGGGATCGAACTCAGGACCTTGTGCTTGCTAGGCAGGTGCCGGAACCACTGAGCTAAATCCCCAGCCCTGTATCACCATTTTAAAATAACTGTCAAAGTAAAAATAGCTTACTTACAGTTGTACTGTACCACCATTTTAAGATAACTGTAAAAGTTTATAATATTTTTATGCTTTATATTATACATATATATATTTTTTTTTCAGAAAACTACCTTTATTCTATTAGTTGGAAAAATTAACTGGTACAGAAAAAAAGTTTAGTCAGCTGGAGAGAAGAGAAAAACCGAGTGCCATCCCTGAGAACCAATGGCTTCTTGGGGAGGGCACCTGGGTAGGTGAGGAGAAAGGAGCACTGTGAATTACAGCTGGGCCTTGCAGTTCAGGTGAGAAAGGCTATGCCTTTTTTTTGGTACTGGGGATCAAACTCAGGACCTTGCACTTGTGAGGCAGGCGGTGTACCACCGAGCTAAATTCCTAGCCCCAGGCTATGCCATTTTCAAACCAAATTCCTACTTACTAACCCAGTTCTGGAGAGGGGCACTGGGATATGTAGGGCTGAAAAGAGGCAACAGCCTTCTTGTATCAGAGAAAGTGACAAAATGGGAATTTTAAAAATGAATTTTCCATCTGACTTTATTTCCAAATAACTTTTTTTTTTTCCCCCAGAAAAAGCAATACATTCTCTGTGGGAATGACAAATATCAGTATTAGGAAATTCAATTATAAAAAAAATACTACATCTAGTCTGGGGTAGATACATTTGTTTTTGGTAACATACATTAAGTGACACTAATTACATAGTAACAATAAGGTAACTAACACAAAACCACAGAACTGTAACTGCCATAGCTGCATGGACTTGGGGCTTCTGGCTGAGCATGTTTTCAAAAAAAACTGGATGCCCACCCCAGAGCTAGGCTAATGAACTCCATGAGGAGTAAGGCTCTGAAGTGAGGACTCAGAGTTCCCTGCAACTGACAGATTACAGAGGCAGGACATGTTAGTTAAAAAGTAGTTACAGCCTAATTCAAAAAAGTTACGAACTGTTTCTCTTTCTAGAAAGAAGCAAGAAGTTAAGAAATTCTTTGAATTAGTGCCTGGTGTGTCAGGTGGAGTGCAGAGAGGACTGTTGGAGCAGTGTCAGAAGGATCCTGGCAGGTCAGATGGATTGGACATCATTAATAATCATTGGTGGCTTCTAAATACTGGTAGCAAGATGACTTCTGATTTGTAATCTTAGGTAAATTATAGATAAATGAAAAAGGCCAGTAATCATATACTAAGATTAATAAACAGCACTTCAAAATTAACCGCATGAGGGCTGTGCTTGCAGCAAGGTTTCACAAGACAAGGCAACCAGATTTTTTCTTCCCACACCTGGCTTGCAGAGCAGCTCTTGTGGCCATTTCAAAAACCTCCCTCACTCCATCTTTGGTGTTCACTGAACATTCCATGTACCCAAAGGCCCCAATCCTGCTTGCCATATCTCTGCCTTCTTCAGGGTTCACTGGCTCCTGCTTCATCTTGGCTAACTCCCGTCTTGTGTGCTTATCATCCTGAAGATCCTTCTTGTTTCCAACCAGGATAATGGGTACATTGGGACAGAAATGCTTTACTTCTGGGGTCCATTTTTCTGGGATATTTTCTAAACTATCAGGGCTGTCAATGGAGAAACACATCAGTATAACATCGGTGCCTGGGTAGGAGAGAGGCCTCAGGGTATCATAATCTTCCTGTCCAGCTGTATCCCACAAAGCCAACTCTACTTGCTTTCCATCCATTTCAATATCTGCCACACAGTTCTCAAACACCGTGGGCACATATACTTCTGGGAACTGGTCCTTGCTGAAGACTATGAGCAAGCATGTCTTGCTACAAGCTCCATCACCAACAATCACCAGTTTCTTTTGGATGGCCGCCATCACTTACAAAAGTACTGCAAAACACAGGCTTGTGTTGCAAACTTGTGCAAAGTACCTTGAAGTTCTCAGATGAAAGGCTCAGGCGACGACCCGGAGTCTGGCCTAGGGCGGGCAGATAGCTCCAGAGCCAAAGGCAGACTAAGGAGAGAACCGCCTCAGGGGACAGCGGGCTTGGGCATGGGAGCGAGCGAGGGCGAGTGGTGACGAGAGGGCGGGGAGCTACGTGCACGCGCCAGAGAACCCAGCAGGCTGGAGCCAGAGCAAGTCTGCATTATATATTTGTATTGAAGGCGTATAAGACTCACTTTGTTGGACTTTAGAATGAATCCAATTTATGCATCTTCTCCTGGAATGGAACTTGTTCATAAGTCAGGGACTTACTTCTCAGAATAAGAAGGCTTTGCTTTTCATCCACATTTCTATAATGGATATTAATCTCATAAAGTACAACATTTTCTCTGCCCTGATAAGTTACACATTCTAAAAGACAAATTTTATAATACAGCACAATATTCTTTCTTTTTTTTTTTTTTTTCAGAGACAATGTTTTGCTATGTAGCCCAGTATGGCTTCAAACTAACAATTCTCTTGCCTTAGCTTCTCAGGGGCTGGGATTATAGGCCTGCACCACCATGCCTGGGTCAACCTGATATTCTTTAAACACTATTAGGAATAGGGTCCTTAGAATATATGAAGAAAAAGTGAAAGCAAATTATTAACCTTTTAAAGAAAACAAGCTTAAATTGTGTTTTTTCAATTGAAAGGAATCTTGACATTTGGGAATTCTGTCACCAAGTCAATGGTAGTCTTTGAGGAGAAAATTATATAAAAGTTAGAATGGGAAAGTTTAAATGATGAATGCTCAAAAGGATAAAATAGAAATAATTGGTTTTGGGTGTCCTAAATATATTAAGAAGCATATATATTTGTGCATAGACATATGAGAATAGGCATGAAGTATAAAGACCTATGGATTACCCATTAGTACCCACCAGGAATAATTACGAAAGGTGCACTAAAAGACCAAATGACTCTGCTAGTTGATGTTGATAGGCTATTATCATTAGCCATCCCATTGCTGAAATGTTTGCTTCCACGGGGAAGACAGATGAAGTCTGTGCATTAGCCCACCTGCATGGGCTACCTCTTACCAGAGCTGATCTCACTAGAATGTCCAATGTAAGGGCAATAGAAACCAGTGCTGAGTCATCACTGGGACCCTATGCCCCAAAGGGACAAACAGCTACTCAGTGAGCAGCTGAATACATTAGGCCTCTTGCATTCTATTTTTTTCAGACAACAATAGACAAATATTCCCTGCCTACAGAGCCTCTGCCAGTACTAGTATCCAAGAACTTGTGGTGCATTTAATCCACCAACATGGGATCCCACACAATCCATCTGACCAGGGAACCCACATTGTGGCGAAAGAGAGTGAGTGGGCCCTTAGGCACAGATTTCCCCTGGCTTTATCACATACTGTACCACACTATGCAGAAGTTGCTGGCCAGATAGAGAATTAGAATAGGCTTGTTGAAAACAGGCCTAAACACCAAAGCCAACACTTTGTAAGAAAAGGATATCATCCTCCAGGGTGCAATGTTCCTAGTGAAAAGAATTCACGGGACGGAGAATAACAAGATCCAAGCAAAGATGATCCTATTTTCATCACTCCCAATAGCCTACCTAGAGGGTTTCTGCTGCCTATCCCCATTTACAGTAGCTGATGCATTAGACTAGGTGTGATTGTAGTGGGGGGAGTCCACTCCTCCAAGGAGGACCACTGAACCTTAAGTGGAACTCCAAGAAAATGAGTCCCACTGAAACTTCAGCAGGCTGCCCCTGAGCACTTCAGGCTTCTTGTGTTAAGAGACATGCTGGCAAAAAGAGAAGGCACATCTAGAGAGGGATGACTAATCCTGATCATCATGCAGAGGCAGAGCTGCTAGTATACATCTGGGGCATGGAGAAATCTGTTGTGGGACTCAGGTGATCTACCTGGGCACCTCTTGTTATGTTCTTGCCAAATTGTGACAAAAGAGGCAAAAGGAGTATCCCTAGGGCATGGAGACTAGGCTCATTCCCCTTGGGAACGAGAGTCTGTGTCATGTCATCCAGTAAGCCATAAAGCCAACAGAGATACTAGCTGAGAAATGGTTAGTGGAAAAGAGATAAACTATGTATAACTTGTAGCTCCAAGGCAAGTCTTAGCAGCTAGGGTGTAGTTTTTTCCACAATCCTTTCCCTCTAAGGAAGAGAGGTCCATTGGACATACATGAAGCAGTGAATGCAAGTGACATATGGGGTAATATGCTGAATATGGACATGAGCTGCCCAGATTCTTCTAGAGGGAAGAATCTGTTGTCTCAGCTGCTGGGAGTACAATTTTTTGTTCCTATGGGAATCACCTCAGCTACAGAGATCCACCCTCCCCAGGTCACCTCCTAGAGGTAGCCTATACCACATCCAAGGAATGACTGATTGAGAATATAAAATGTCTGGCTGCTTCAGCCCCAGTGGAACAACTGTGAGGCGTGTGACAGCTCCTGAGATTCCCAAGGAACTGATGGAGGCTGCTATGCCAGCATCACAGCTTGACTACTTCACAACTACTTGATTCTTCTTTCTGTCTTTCCCCAAAAATCATTCTAAACACTACACTCTGTCTCATAGTCTGCTTCCTAAGGCACTCAAACTGTGAATATTGGTTACAGAGAATCCTGCCTTTGTGAATTTCACTTAGTCTGACAGTTTGTTGGTGACATCCATGTGGGGTCTACAGATTGCCTGTGTAGAGTTGGCTCGTCACCTGTCTGTGCAACCAGAGCCTGGAGTTTATTTTTTGAATATAGCACTTGTGACATTATGTTGAGTTGTCATCTGTGTAAATGTCAGTCTGTCTCTCTAAACTGTTAGTCTTACTCTCCAAGCCATAGATCTTTTCCTTACTACCCTTGGCGTAGGGTGTAATCAGTGCTCACACTATGTTGTTGAATAGTGATGAATGATGGGAGAAACCTTAGCTTTAAACAAGGCTTGTATGACTCATTCTTGAAGTTTCAAGTTCTTTATGAAAAAAAAATGAAGATCTTTTTTAGCTATTTGCTATATTTGGCTCTGTGTCAGAGAAAGTCATACTGATCACATTAGAATTTACTTTCCCTGTGTGTTTGAGTATGAATTTAATGGTAAGCGATATCAAAAGCAGAGCAGCAAAAGATTTTTTCAAGTAGGGGTTCAAGGTGAAGGAATTCTATCAATTTCTCCATTCAATATCCTGTAAGTCAGTGCCTTCCTAATGACACAGTGGTTATCATTTACCAAGAGCTGCAGTATGCCAGGAACAATGCTAGGCCCAGGTGTCAGTGGGCCTACCCTAAGGAAGGCAAGTGTAATGAGGAAAAGGATGAGTAAATGAAATTTAGATGTAGGTAAGCCATGTTCTCCCTGAAACATCTGTAATAACGTCAGTGCCAGAACAAGAGTAAAATATGAAACAGCAGGAAGAATTCTTTAAAATGAAATAACAAAATCCAACAATAACTTGAGTATCACCAAAAACACATATGTAATACATTTTCTCTCTAGTTAGGTAGTGAGGGAATCACATTTTCAGCAGAATATAGTTAAGTAAAGATCAGATTGTTTACTGGAAAGAAATTAGGTGAGAGTGAAAGGTTCATGCAGCAGAAGCTCTAGGAAGATCATAGCAAAGAACTCAGAGCTCAACAGAAGATACCAGAGATGCATTAGTTTTTCTTCTCTTCCCTCCATTTTCAAGGGGGTGGGAATTCAGAGGTCAGGCAAAGGAAAGAGTGAACTCATTCTTATAAAATGACAAACTAATGTATCAAAATAGCATCATTCACTATTGGTGTATGAGAAGGATTAAAAGTTTTGCTCCAGGATATTAGTTAATTACTTACACATGGAAAAAGAACAAAATGTTAAAAAGCCAATTCATCAGGGCCAGGCATTTAAATGCTCAGTGGTTTTGCCGCCTGCTGCACAAGCGCAAGGACCTGAGTTCGATCCCCGGTACCAAAAAAAAAAAACAAACCACAAAAAAATCAATGAATCTTCTGAAAGACTAGCACAGAAGCTGAAATCAAGAAGATAATAATGGGAACCAGGTGTCATGGTGCATGCCTGTACTGTAATCCCAGCTGCTCGGGGAACTCAGATAGGAGAATCCTGAGTTCGAGGCCAGCCTGTGCAATTTACCGAGCCCCTGCCTCAACATAAAATTTAAAAGGGGGCTGGGGATAGTTCAGTGGTAGAGCACTTCTGGGTCAAAGCCCCAGTACCACAGGGGGAGTGAGAGGAACGGAGGGAGGCGGGGGTTTAGGGGTAGAACACTTGTTTAACATGTGCAAGGCCCTGGGTTTGGAACTCAGCACCAGAAAAAATAAAATAAAATTTACACTGTTAATGAGTTTTTCTTTTTTTCCACAATAAGGATGCTACATCAACTCCATCAGCAGAACTTGCTTTTTAAAAAATAATACTGGATTTGTCCTATTCTTTCACTCCTTGGTCAGAAGTGAGAGCCGTGAACAGATGAGTTAGCAGGATCTATAGTAAAACTTTTACAGAAGTTCATATAATCTGGAGGAGCCACCCTCAGAGAAATACAGCAAGTGGAGATGCCAGAAGATATATATAGTATTAATAAAGGTAAAATGAAAACTTGGTTGTTATCCAGGTGCCCACTACAATACTCCAATAAAGTCACCTTTAAGATTTGGCTCTAAAGCCAATTAGGTCCTAAAGATCCTTAGGTCTTGCAGCTAGGCCACATTGTAGAGCTAAAGACTGATGGTCTTCTGACCTTATACCTATCCTGAAAATGTGTCCTCTCTACCAGGCCTGACACTAAATCTTGATTTCACCACTCCAATGATGACATGGGGCAAGAAGAGATAAACCCAAAGAAAGTTAGTCAATTAGCAGAAATAGCTGACTTCATGGAGAAGTCTCATAGACATGACGATGAGCAAAAGAAGAGAGACACCAAAGAAATATACTGCTTATTCCATCTCCATCAGTTCAAGAACAGCAAAACTAATGTATCGTGATAAAAGTCAGAAAAGTACTTATCTCTTGACCAGGCTAATGGTGGTGCTGTCTGGAGAGGGATTAAAAACGCTTTGTGGGTTTAGGAAGTGTTCCGTACCTGGATCTGGGTAGAGGTTATCTGGTCAATATGTAAAAATTCATTAAACTATACATTTAAATTTTATATATTTTATGTGTGCTATACCTCAAAATGAAGTAAGGAAAAACAAACATTCAAACACTTATTTTTAACCCCATTTTGCTTCTCTTTCATCCATATTTATATCTGAGCTCCTTTCCCTCGAGATGAAGTGTAGAAAGGGGCAGCTTTGCCTTTACCCCAGAGGTTGAGGCGCCATTTACACAGGAGCATACAACGTCCCAGACAAGGGGGCTGGGTGCAAGGAAGAACTGCATTTCTTGAAACTTGGGAGTAGATGAGGCAGTTTTGGAGCTTAAAAGAAGGAGGAGATGTACAGGGATGAGACAAGGATCCTTACAGGGACTAAAGAGACTTGACCACAAAAGCAAGGCCAGAGTCCCTTTCTGCTTGAAAGGTGCAAAGAGAGAGTAGAGGGTCAGAAATGGCAGTGACTTCTTTGCTGAATAACATGGGTCTGTGACTCCCTAGGGCTAAGAACATGGTTAATGACAGGTGCTGTAGTGAGGTTAAACTACAGGTAAGAATTGTTGTGTGCCCCTCTCCTTTTGTGAAAGGAACCAGTGCAATCATTGGAAATATCATTGGAAGCCATGGAAACCAAGGGAAAGCTGCTCTCCTCTAGGGACTAGCCTGAAACCTTAGATTCATTCACATGGTCTTTTAATCAAGTGTCCTGCAAAGGGGCAACAGGCACTAAAAACAAAAGCAATATCGAACATTTTCAGGACATTTTTGTTACCCGCATGGCTTTCAGCTTTGAGATAAGTAGGAGTCACTGGTGTAGTACCATTACAGAATGGCAGGATGAGATCTCTAATTGCAATCCATAGATTCATGAATACAAGCGTGGCTTGTCTAAGATCAGACATAGATGCTATTGTAATCTGAAGGACAGAGTGGCTGTCTGTGCAGTTATTTAAGGATAACATTAACCATTTTAGCATGCAAAGACAACAATGCTATCAGAAACAACAGCTGCATCTGAGAATACACTATAGTTATCAGAGACTAGCACCAAACTGGGCAATCAAATAAAAGTCCAGTAATTAAGTTCAGAGATGGTTCCAAGCTAGCTGGTCCTATTCGCCAATGCCATTTATTAAAAGCATTTTTTTCAGTCAATATGAGAGCATACATTTGTAAATGCTGTTCCCAGGAACTGCTGCAGGAGTCTCTAGCCATCTAGTCCATTCTTCCTCTTCTTGAAACCGTTCCTAGCTCTTCCTTCCACTGAATCATATATACCTCATTTTAGTCAGCTTTCAAGGCCTTCTAATAGCTGGTCTTATTCTGTGGGACAGAAATTCCTTCTCACAGTGTGAGTCCTTCTGCTTTGGCCAGTCTAGGAATGGTGTGCTAGTGCTGCTCCTCTTACCTGGGCCACTCTGATCCTTCCACCTATTCTAACCTGGGGCAGGCATGACAGCACATTTCTAGATTCCCCTTTACAGACATATGACTGTCCTCAATCCAACCAGCCTTCAGTGGGCTCACTCTCAGTCCCCAGACAAGTTAGCTTCTCATTTTACAGGGGCAATCTTTTCTTTTTTTTTATGGGGGTATCAACCAAGGGCCTCCCACATGCTAGGCAAGTACTCTACCACTGAACTATATCCCCAGCTCTATCTATCTATCTATCTATCTATCTATCTATCTATCTAATTTTGTTTTGGGATAGGGTCTCACTTAGTTGCTCAAGCTGGCCTCAAACTTGGCAATCCTCCTGTCTCAGCCTCCTGAGTAGCTGGGATAGATGCATGTGCCACCACACCAAACTTGTAATTATTATTTTTTGTTCTTGTTTGAGATAATTTAGTCTTTCCCTGAATTTTTGTTTTTTTGGTACCGGGGATTGAACTCGGGACCTTGCGCTTGTGAGGCAGGTTCTGCAACCACTAAGCTAAATCCCCACCCCTTCCTTAAATCGTTGAAGCCCTGATATCCCTATACACATATATCTTTATCCTTCACCCCCAGGAAGAACCCCTATTTTGAACTTTTTGTGAGAATTTCTCTAGAATGTATGCTCAGGAATAGAACTGTGTGTTGTAAGGTATATACACCTTCAACTTTCCTGGGCAATTTCAAACTGTTATTATCAACCTACATAATCAGTGGTTGTGTGGCAAGGAGCCCCCCCCCCCCCGCCAGGAGAGTTGACTCTGAAACTAAGATGAATGAGGATAAGTTTTAGTAGGGAATAGTCTTTTTAAAAAATTTTAACTAACACAAGAAGATATTAATAAAGAAAATATAAAAACACTCTTCTTACTTCCATAAAAAAACAAATTTTCATAACAAAATAAATAAGGAATAATGATGATTAATATACCGTGTATCATGATCTTAAAAGAACGGGCAATGTGTTACTCAGAGTAGGGGACAGTCTTTGGACAAAAAGCTGGGTGGAGGAGGGGATGGAGCAGGATTGGACAGAGGGATGCAGTTATAGCGAGCCTCAGCTCCTTTTGCAGGGAGCTCTAAGCTGTAGCCCTGCAGATTGTCCCTATTTGAGGCAAAGAGGTTGGGACTTTATAAGCCCAGGTGACCAGTCACTGGATTTGGGCAGACACAGGGCGGGTGTATAACCTTGGGCAGGACAACTCTTTTCAACTATTTTTTAACATTCTATCATAAACCAAGTTTCTATATGTGGTTTTGTTTTGGGGCTCTCTGTTCTGTTTCAGTGGTTTATCTATTCTTCAGGCAACACTACATTGTCATTATCACGATACCTGCATTGTAGCTATGTCAATTTTGCAATAATAGATATTTTATTAAATAGTGAGTCTCTACATTAGAAGGTAGTTTGTCCAGATATTGAAATCTTCTTTAATGACATTCAATAAAGTGTATAATCATCCCCATCCAGGTCTTGTATATGTTTTGTTTATTCCTAGGTTCTTCAGACTTTTGCTGTTATTGTAAATAGTATCTTCCAATAGTTTGTTGCTGGTGTTTAGAAATACAACAAATTTGGCTTTTTACCCAGCAATCTTATTAAATGCTTATCTCAATTTTTTATAGATTCTGTTTGCCAATAATCATAATACCCATTTCACATTATTAAATGAACAATAACTTGCTTCTGTGATAAAAGATGTTTAAAAACAAGGCTTAAAAAAATAAATAAAAGCAAAGCTAATCATTTCCCTCCTTCCCGGCCACATTCCAAATTCTGTGTCTTCAGCTCCTGAGTTCATGCATATTAACAGCCTTCCATGCTTTTCTCCTGTTCTGTAGTGTAGGCACCAATATGTAAGGGTTTGGTCATTTTTCCTGAAACAGGACTACGCCAAATATATTAATCTGCAACTTGCTTATTCACTTGTTATTATCATGAAGTCCTCTACCTCCATCTTTTTTCTAATATTTTTATACACTTTGCATAAATTAACTAATATATGCTGGTTGGTTTATTTTTAGTTGCCTCACTTTTTAAACCAAAAACTGTATAATCAGGAGATCAAACCAGGACCTTGAACTTTATTGTGAGGATTTGTTCCTTCATTTAGTGATCATTTTCTTGAGTGGCAAACATTACTTAATTTAAGAATTCAGAGGAAGGAGAGTCCTATTTAGTAGCAATTGATCTGAGCTTCATAGCTCTTTGCATCTTAGTGAGTGAGGAGGAAGAGGGAGAGCATTCCAGGCAAAGGAAAGGGCACTCTCAAAGCTCTATCAAGATTTCTGGGGGACGGGGATTTAGCTCAGTTGTTTCGGCACCTGCCTCGAAAGCGCAAGGCCCTGAATTTGATCCCTGGTACCAAAAAAAAAAAAAGATTTCTGCTTTAGGCCAGAGGGTGTGTCTTAGGGGTTAAGCATGCACAAGACCTTTGTGCTTAGCATGCATAAGGCCCTGGTTTTGATCCCCTGCTCAGTCTCCTCTCCCCTAAAAGATTGCAGAATTAGGCCCATTTATACTTAGTAAATTTAAATAAGATATTTAAGGAATCTATGTATTTTAGTAACTGTCTAGCTGCTGGGACATAATACCCAACACACAAAAATTAATGGAGGAGCTCATTTTGGCTCATATTTTTAATCCATAGTTGGGCAGCTCCAAGGTAGGAAGGCAAGATGGAAGGGTCTGGGTGAAGGAAGGCTGCTAATGTCATGGCAAGCAGGAGGCAGAGTCCAGGAAGGAGCTGGGAAGGGAGATATAACCTTCTAGGTCACACCCACAGTGACCCACCTACCTGTTCTGACCAGGTCCCAACTCATTACAGCCAGTCAGCTATAATGCCTTTAGAATCCACTCACCTCCAAAGATTTCTGCTATGATTGCACGAGGCTTTAGGGGGACATCTAGATATAAACCCTAACACGATGTATCTTTTCTAAGTGACTCACTTTTTATTTGCAGTGTTGAGGGTTGAACCCAAGGTCTCATGGATGCTAGGTAAAGATTCACATTTTGATTGACTTTTTAAATTAAAGAGGTATTGGCTCTAAAACAGACATAATTAGAATTGAAATACAGATCAGTGTGACAAAGACAAACTATAAAGTAATATTTGGACGAACAAACCAAAGAAGAAGAGGCCATGCTCAGGAAAACATTTGTTAGGCCTCCAAAGATAAAATAACATTTTGACTTTCTCTATCCAAGGGTAATGTTCCGTATCAGGTGACTCCAGTTGTTTCGATGGCACTGGGCCATGCCACACAGATCATGTCTGTCCGGTGAGATTAAGTGAGAGCAGCAATTGTTCCAATTGGGCTGCCAGTAACTTTGCTGAGATTTTAAACCTGTAATTGCATGGTGACTTTAAACTAGAACAAGGTGAGGAACTAAATATATGAAGATGTGGTCATTCTTGTTTTGGCCTTTAGAATAGCGCATCCTTTTGGCTGCATATAAAGTCCCATATGTCAAAACTCTACAACACATGGCGTCTTCCATGAAAGCATATTGTGTTAGCTGCCAAAAAAGATATTAAACAAACCAAATTCATCTGGTGTTTTCTGTAAATAATTCACTATTCTTGTCTAACATCTTGTAAGTATTGACTGTGTTTGTGAAAATAAAATTCTAGGGATGACTTACTGTATTATTTGTGATTTCTTTAAAGAAAGTGTATTATTTTATTTCAAGTCAGCAATATGTTGATATTATAACTCCATGTTAATATTTTTATGGCACCATAAATTTATAATTTTGCCCAACTATGAAAGTTAGTAATATGTGTATTTCATAATCTCATTGTCATCAATAACAAATACCAGTATGTATCATATAGAAGGCCTCACTACACCATTTGGAAAAGGGTACTAAATTATATGACATCAGTTTCTGATTTCCAGACCTTGACTACATAGATGGAGAGATAACTAGTCAACAGATTTAAAAAGATAAACATAGTACTAGTTTTTTTTGAACTCTGAATTACGATGCTCTGGTATTGTTGTGTTTTTCGTAATTATCTCATTCAACCCTCACAACAGCCCAATGTAGTATATCTCCATTATACTACATGATATGTAGCATATCTCCATTATACATGAGAACACTAAACTTAACAGGATCTTGAACTTTACTGTGAGAATTTGTTCCTTCATTTAATGATCATTTCTTGAGTAGCAGACATAATACAAGAATTCAAAGGAAGGAGAAGGCTACTTAATAACACTTGATCTGAGCTTCATAGCTCTGTTGGATTTTAGTGAGTGGGGAGGAAAGGGGAGAACATCCTAGGCAAAGGAAAAGGCACTCCCAAAGGTCAAACACATGAAAGCAAATGTGGTGAGAACAGGTGAGCTTAAGTGAGTACCCACAGGCAGGCTGAGGGTGAAACTCAATCCCATTAAAAACATTTCTAAAAGACTGGCAAAAAGTCTTTTAGGGACAAATCATTGCGTGTGTTAAGTACAAAGTCAATGAATTTAGACTGTATAGAAAGTGGTGAGTAAAACTAATTTAACACATTTAAATTATGTAAATTATAATAGAAACATTTATGTATTAAAAAATCCAAATACATAAGTCTAGAAAGAGTAAGGCAATTATTTTACTCAGACATAATCACTGTTAGAAGTTTGGGCATAACCTTTACATATCTCAAAGCTCATAAAAATTTTTTTTATTATTGTTTGAGACAGAGTCTCACTATGTAGTCCAGGCTGGCCTTCAATTCACAATTCTCCTGTGACGACCTCCTGAGCACAGGGATTATAGGTGTTTACCACCATACTCAGGTAAATCTAATTTTTAACGTAAGTAAAATTACAGTAGACATGCTTTCAGCAACTGCATTTTTTTTTACTCAGTAATGTATGAATACCTTTGCATGTCAATATATACTATGGAAGCTTTTAAGCATTTCAAAAGTTGGAGACACTAAATTTTTTTAAATCTAGGAAATATGTATTAATATAATATATGAGCATTTTTGTATACCTGTCCACGTATTTATTTGGGGTAAATTATTAAAAGAGGAATTGCTGGACATATACATACTAAAATTTCAGATATGAGGTATGATAAAAATACAGTGATTGTTCAAATTTTTAAAAAAGTTTGTACAATAAAAGACACACTGCCATTCTTGTAATCTCAGCACTTGGGAAACTGGAGCAGGATGATTGCCTTGAGTTCAAGGCCAGCCTGAACTACTGTACATAGTGAGACACCATCTTAAAAAAGGAAGGAAAGAAATATTGCCATTAATCTCTCTCAAAATATTTCCCCTCACTTTGAACACATGTATCCCATCATTCTTGCCACTTTCTGAAGCAGTTCTGGAAGTCCTCTTTCATGAGTGTCTTTAGGTGTGCTGTTGTGGTTGCCTCCATGTCCTGAACCAATTCAAAATGTTAACCTTTCATGGTCATTTTGACTTTAGGGTGGAGCCAGAAGTCTCACAGTGCCACAGCTGGTAAATAAGGTAGGTGAGAATTCACCATAATGTTTTTATTTGACAGAAATTACTGTAAGCAGTTGATCAATGAAATATAATCAAAATATACAATGAATGATGAATATTTAAATTTTAAACATTTATTACAGTAAAAGGCACATTTATCATTAATCCCCCCCAAAGTACTCTCTCTTGCTTTGAACAAACACATTTATCCCATTACCCTTGGCAATGTGTCTTTTATTATAAGTTATAAGTTATTATAAGTTTTATTATATTAACTTTTATTATAAGTTAAAAAAGATTTAAATTTTAACTGTATTTTTTGATCATCCTTTGTATATTTTTAAATTGCTCTCTGGAAAATCTGTATCAATTTATGCTATTAAAGAAGCTGTATAAATGCTTTTCTCTCTGTATATTCACCAATATCAGATCTTATCAATAATGAAATTTTTATTGAGTAAGGCTCTGACAAGTAACTATGCCAAGTAGCTAGCCCATTTCAGATCTGTTTTCAGTACATGATCCATTGTCTATTTAGTCTTAAAACCAACAACTAGGCAATATGACACTAAAAATATGAAGATCTCTAAAACATTAGGAAAAGCTACTAAACAAAACCTTATCAGGCAGAAAACTAATTTTATTGCCTACTGAAATCATATAAGGAGTTTTATAAATTATCAATATTTTGGGCTCAGCCCCAAATTCTTATTTAATTAGTCTGTAGTCTGACCTGCATACTGTATTGAGATTTTTTTTTTTAAGCCCCACCAATGATTCTAATGTGAGCGCATTTCTAAGAATTTCTGTTTTAGATGTTAATTTTAAAAGCTCCCAGTTTGGCATTGTAGCACACGCCTGTAAATTCAGCTACTTGGTGGCTGAGGCAGGAGTATTGCAAGTTTGAGGCCAGCCTGGGAAACTTGGCGAGACCTTGTCTCAACTTACCAAAGTTTAAAAAGAAATGGGAATATAGTTCAGGGGTAGAGCCCTTGCCTAGCATGCACAAGGCTCTAGGTTCAATCCACTACCACAAACAAAACAAAACAAAACAAAAACAAATTCCTCAACTCTGTGCCCACATAAAGAGGCCTGATATAGCTTCCTTTTTTCCTGAGGTCTTCTTAAAAGACTAAGGATTTATGATGTAGATTCCGTATTTGGGGGAAATCTCACTAGATTCAAACCAGGCACTATATAGTGATAGTGTGAAGAAACTGCTATCTCCTTTCTTGGCAAAGAACTTGGATTGTTTTCCAGGATTTACAGTCACTCCAATATTGTGAACCACAAAGCCTAAAGACATAAATATTCACAGGATTGAGTCAGACATTATGTTAGGCCTCAGGTGAATTAAATAGAGGCCTGGTAAACGTGCAGAAAACAAACAAAATGAGTAAACATGGTTCTTAGAACATTTTCTGGAGATGAAATGTTCCAGTTAGAACAGGTCTGGCCTGGCTGACATTCAGAGAGGGCAGGGTTTGCACAGGAAACAAGAGCATAATGAATGACCTGGACAGGGGAGTTCAATTCTTCAGGTATTTCAAACGCATGAGCTCTGATTTCTCCCATCTTGCTACTATATAATTTTCAATCATATTCACTGTGATTAATGCTATTAGAAGGGAAATTCCATCATGTTTTAAGGGATGAATGTCCCCTTGCTCTGCTGACAGGAAAATGAGTCACTCACTTCCCACAGACCTTAGGATATTTTGGTGCTCCATGCCAACCTCTCATTGCCAAGCAGCAGCTGACACTTTAAAATGAACTGTTCTTTGGAGATGAAAATTGAGCTCTGAATATTGCTATTTTGAGTTTTACATCTGCCTGAGTTGGTGACCATGGCGGCAAGGGGTGCCATTTTCTAGGTATAATGAGAAGCAAGTTGCTTCTCCCAGGTTGCAGGGATTCATTTTCTGACAGTTCATTGGTAACAGGACAGCTCTACTTAGCTGTGTGTTGGTAAATCAGCTTTCAGAGCAAGGTATGGAGGAATAGGGAGGATGGAGTGTATGAAGAGCCTAATTTGTGGTATTTGTCATTTTCTGTGATATAAATGTTCCCATTAGTCTGATTTAAAACTACCAAAGTTTAACAATCAGCTCACAAAATTCCTGAACATGTAATAATCAAATGTCTCCAGCTTGTAGGAGCAGGTTCCAGCACACTACTGGCCCTATCTCATTAAGAATCACTGGGCTGGGGATTTAGCTCAGTGGTTCTGCTGCCTGCCTCACAAGCACAAGGACCCAAGTTTGATCCCCTATACCAAAAAAAAAAAAAAAAAAAGAATCAGAAATCTTGGATTTCTGTGGGTAATTATAAATAGACAGCCAAGACAGTGTAAGTATTACAGTCATTTTGTTGCTCAAAATTAGCTCAAGTGAGCAGCAAATGCCAACTTACACCCAGACCACAAGTTTCTCAACACCTACTTTCAAAGACTCTAAGGGTCTAATAACGGAAAAGCTCAGCTGTTAACACTTACAAGAGTTTTATTTATAAGAATCCATAGTCTAAAATTAAGCAGATCGTCGTTTTGTGCCAGAATGATGAAATAGATTCAGATTTAAAGGCTGTTTAATAACTAAATCAATTTACCAATAATAATGGCTGCATGCTTGATCATGGTTCCGTTCTCATAAAATTCTAATGCTTTCTTAGAAGTGAGCCATTCCAAATCCTAATTCATTTGTCCCAAATATGAGTCCTTATAAAATCCTATCAAGTGGGTGGTTTCTAGAATAAAAGAGATTTTATTCACCTAGTTCACCAGGCTATTTCAAAATGGAACCGGGAGTCCTAGAAAATGATTAATTCTAAGCTCATCTTTGTAGGAGGCAATCATTTTTATTTAGTAGTATTCCCTTTTAAAAAGTCAGAAATGTTAATGAACATGCTAGCAAATTACTGCTCCAAATAGTCACCTGTATGTTTTTTCCATACCGCTATGTGATAAAACTTACTCTATTATTATCGTGCAAAAATAATAATAACTTGCATTTGTATAATAGAGAAGTTGAAAATAATCTTGGGGCCTGAAAAGATGTTAGTTTGTACTTTATGTAAAAAGTGACTTTGAGCAAGCTATGTACCATCTCTAAGACTAGGATCCACAGACATAAAAATAGTATTGCACCTACACCACATGGCCATTGTGAGGACTCAATGAGACAATGCAGATAGATCACTTAGCATAGGCTTAGTATTTAGCAGAAGCACAACAGCTCATGAAATTACGACTCAGTTTCATATGATTTTTATTACTATCATAGGCAATATATAAGATAAGTATTACAGGGCCGGGGATTTAGCTCAGTGGTTCCTCCACCTGCCTCGCAAGTGCAAGGACCCGAGTTTGATCCCCTGTACAAAAAAAAAAAAAAAAGATAAGTATTACAGCCATTTCAAAGATAAGAAAATGAAGGCTTAGAAAAATTAAGAATTTAACCAGGATGGAATAGCTCATAGATGGCAGAGCTGGAAATTGTTTTCACTATAATACACTTTATGTATAATTAGTTGCAACACTACTTTGCTGGCTCAAAACAGGGTTAAACTATTAAATAGCAGTAAAGCTAGTATTCTATTTTGATTTTTTTATTCACGAGTAAGAGAAATGTTGCTAGCACTGACTTTGGAACTACTATTAGTTCTTATAATTAGTCACAGGTTTTTCTCTATTAGCAACAGCCAACAACAGTTATTTCCAAATGTTTCCTGTGTGCCACATTCCATGTTATATGCTTTATATGATTTCACATAGATGTTAACACTTTATATCCCTTTTGATCCTCAGAACAACCTTCTAAGGTAGCTATTATATTCTTTTTATAGATGATAATAATGATAATAATAGCTAACAGTTACTGCCATTTAGTCTGTGCTAAACATTGTGCCCAGGATTTTACATGCATTATCTCATTTTAATCAGCCCAATAACCTTTTGAGACAGGGAGCTGCTATTATTACCACAATTTTTCAATGGAGATAATATATAGACAAATTCACAATTAGGATGGTAGAGCAGAAAAATTTGTACTAGACATTACCTTTTAGTTATATAATTTAAAGGCCTTGCCAGAATTATCTTAACCGGAGCCAGTCCCACTAAAAACAATTATTGATTACTTACATAGATTTGGCACTTAACAGATGTACAACAAATCACTTATCATTGTAATATTGTCATATTGTAATCATTGTCATATTGTTATACTTTTCTAGAGACTAGAGAGAAAACAGTTGCTGGAGTAAAATTATATGCTAGGTATGTTTGTACATTCCTGTGGTACAACCCCATATTCCAGAATAACAGGAATAAGGAGACAAGCTACAAAAAACTTGAATTTGGAAAAGTCATCATATTAGTCAGGTCCTATCCACTTTGAATAAAAATAAATTCACTTTGACAACTGCACACAGAATAGTAAACTATTCTTAACACCCAGTAACACATCATTGCCTTTCCAAAGATAAAGACGGTGATGGGGTCAAAGAAATATGTTGTTTCAGGGCGTATGTTCTATTAATAAAACAGCCTCTCTGCAGGAAGTATATACAGACAGCTCACAAAAACAGGAAAGTCACTCAGGAACCTGCTGTCAACTCCTGGTCTAAACTCATGGAACTGCCCTACAGTCATCAGGAGCAGCTATCACAAATTAGAAGTCAAAGGAAGAGCAGTGTTTTTCATCCTTTTTCTTTTTGGTATTAAGGATTAGACCCAAGACTTTCGCCTTCACACTGAGCTACTTCTCCAGCCTCCCAACCCTCTGCCTTTTTAAGACAAGGTCTAGCTGAGTCACTAAGTGCTTAGGCTGCGGTTGAACTTCCTGCTTCAGCCTTCCAGATGCTGAGATTACAGGCATGTGGTACCCTGGCTGCTTTCTCATAGTTTAATTCAGACAAAACTATACTTTCAAGCTTGTAAATACTTGTGTAGGGAGACTAGAACTTTCTATACCAACTTTCATTTTACACATAAAGAAACTATGGATATGGTGGATATACAGTGTTTTTGTCTGCTCAGAATCCATTTCCTCTCAGTGGTGTGGAACCTGCCTGGCAAGCGCATGGCCCTCAGTTCGATTCCTGGTACCAAAAAAACAAAAACCAAAAAACCCAAAACAACCTTAGCAGAGTATAGGGCCGGAGATGTAGCTCAGTGGTGCAGTGCCTGCATGGCAAGCACAAGGTCCTGAGTTCAATTCCCAGTACAGAAAAAAATCCATTTCCTCTTCTGGTGACAGTTCATCCCATGGGCTGTTCTTTGAGCAGTCCTTTCTGACTCATCATTCTTTTTAGTTAGGAGAAAGCTGATCTCATTCCCAGCTGCAGTGGCGGGTATGGATCAGGCATGGACAAATAGGTCACATTAAAATATTCACTGACAGCATAATTCAAATTGCCTTAAATAGAAGTACAAGTAAATCTAAGCTGGCCCCAGTGATGCAAGCCTATAATCCCAGCTACCCAGAACGCTGAGGCAGGAGGATCACAAGTTCAAGGACAGCCTGGACAATTCTGTGAGATGTTCTCTCAAAATAAAATAAAATTTTAAAATAGCTGGAGGTATAGCTCGGTGGTAGAGCACTTGCCTAGCACTCACGAAGTTCTGGGTTCACTATCCATTACTACAATTACACATACATAAATACATACATAAAATAAATGCAATAAAAAGTAAATACAAATTAAAAGTCCAAGACTACACAGTCAATGACAAAGCTAGGACTATATCCTGAGTCTCCCAATGCTTTAGTCCAGTAGTTTTCTCATACTAACGTGCCACAAAACATATATAAGTTAAAAAAATTGTTCTTACTATTTAAAAAGTAGTTGTAGGCTCCATTTCAGTGCTAGTAAGCCAGTCCACGTTAGGGTCTATGAGTTTTTCTACATGCATATTAAGTGCCTGGAATATAAGTTAACATTTCCTTCTGAGACAGCAAGGCTTATAGGGTTAACAAACATACCAGGAAACTGGGAGTTAAAGTGGACCCATTTTCATGGCTATGAAACTGAGAAAACATATTTGGAGAGGAGGATGGGAAGTCAGCTCAACCTTCAGTGACTAAGTGGTCAGCAGAGATATCAAGAAGCCAGAGCCAACAAACAAAACAAAAACAGTAACAAGCAAACAAACTTTTAAAAATCATTAAAATTAAACCTGCTGAGGCAGAGGTGGGATCTGCCCTGCTCCAAAACTCAATTAGGAATTTTCCAGATGATAGCGTTGCAGGTGGTAAGGGACAAATATGTGCATAGAATAGTCACCAAAGTAACCTTCAGTTAACTTTAGTTTCTTCACATAATAAAATTGCATCCTGAGATGGCTACTGAAGATGGCAATGAGATATGTGCCACATGAAGAAGAAGAACATGCAGGAGCAGCTGAAGCTCCACCCCTGCATGTGATGCCACCAAGGGCTGGGGCCTGCCTACTCCACTGATGCCATAAAACTTGTGCATCAGCCTTGGGCTCCTGCCCCCACGATTTCCCCTTGTGCGTGAGCATAAGAATAAAAGCTTTCATGCCGAGGATTTAGCTCAGTGGTTTCATCGCCTGCTGCACAAGTGCAAGGACCCAAGTTCAATCCCCGGTAGCCCCCCCGCAAAAAAACTAGTCAAGAATAAAATCTTTCTTCCTGTGCCAACGTGCTCCTGCCTGTTGTTCTGATAGACAGCACATGAACCCATAGAGTTGATAACACTTCTATGTCCTTAAAGAGAGTAACAATCTATTTCAGGGTAAAGAGGGAACAATGATAATTTATTTTATGTTCAATGTTTCGCTAAGGCCATTTTAAAAAAAATATCTTATTCCTCTAGGATACTACTGTATATTTTAGATGATCAATGGCCAATGATTTGTAGCCATGTGAAAAGGGGCCAGGAAAGAAATAGGAGGGAGCACAGTGCAGTTACTCCTGGGTATATTTACATGGAGAATTGGGTCCAGGACCCCATGGACACCAAAATCCATGGCCATTCAAGTCCCTTACATAAAACGGCCTAGTAGTTGTGTATAACATACACACACCCTCCCACATACTTTCCATCATCTCCAGATTGCCTATAATACCTAGTATAATCCCAACACATTGCTTCATTCTCATGGATTCAGCATATACTTAGCATGCAGTAAATTCAAGTTTTGCTTTTTGGAACATGCTAGATTTTTTTTTCCAAATACTTTTGAAACATTGTAGGTTGGGTCCATGGAGGTGGGACCCAAAGATATGGAGGGCCGACCATGCTTTCAGGGTCATGTCGGAGTGCCTGGACTTCAGATAATTTTCCCTGATTCTTCTACTTTCTTAGTTTGGGAGTAAGATTGTATTTCAAAGATATGATATATTTTTATACTTTTCTAAAAGTCTGACTATTCAAAAGTCAATTATCTGCACTTCAAATTATTCAACCCTTCGGCTACTCTCTCCTAACTCCTTCCTACTTCCGTTTGGGCTTTTAAGCTCCTTAATTCTGCCTAGGAGCAAAAGTTAGAAAACTCAAACCAGATAATCCTGGCTGGGGATGTAGCTCAATGGCACTGCACCTGCAACCCCAAGGTTCTGAGTTCAATTCCTGGTATAAAAAAAAAAATAGGTTATCTTCTGCCACCCAAGTACCTGTGGGAAAGTGTGACTGGATCGAGGTAAGTGTATCTAGGGTCCCTGGAAAACTGTGAACATCTGAGAAAATGCTGGGCAATAAAGAACAAGAGGTTTAGAAAGGGTTCTTTTTTTTGGTTTTGTTTTGTTTTGGTTTTTAGATAGGGTCTTGCTGTGTACCACAGGCTGGCTTTAAACTCATGACAATCCTCCTCCCTCAGCCTCCCAAGTGCTGGGATTACAAGTGTGTGCCACCACTCCTGGCCCTAGAAAGGGTTCTTATTTTAGTATATGTGATGCCGAAGCGAGCACTCTAGAGAGGGTTCTTAAAGCATTAAGAAAAAAGATGATCAGTCTAAGAAAATGAACAAATGATAAAAGTTTTCAGGTCAAGAAATAAAAAACCAAACATTTACATATGAAAAGACTTTTCTCCTATTACAAGATATTTAAAGTTGGAAACTACAATAAGATACCATTTTCCATTTAAAGACTCAGAAAAATGTAAAGGTCTGCTAAGCTATTATGTGAGAGTGTGAGTGCCCCAGACTATTTTTTTTACTCTTAGGTGTGCAAAAATACTATATTTTGTAGTCATTTAATGGAATGAAGCAGTTCTGTGTTAATGATAATGGACTAATCTCACTGATAAATTATTTAGTGAAAGAAGCAAAGAGTAGACGATTTTGAATTGTGTGTCTCTCTGGTGTACAACACAAGACATTTTTTGGTACTGGGTATTGAACCCAAGGGCTCAACCATGCTAGACAAGCATTCTGCACTAAGGTAAATCCTCAGCCCTTTCTATTTTGAGACAGGTTCTCACTAAGTTACCCAGGCTGGCCTCATACTTGCAATCATCCTGCCTCATCCTCCAGAGGAGCTCCAGGTGTGCATCATTGGGCCCAGTTTCACAAGACTGTACCATCCATGTATAGAATGTGTTTCTGTAACAACACACAAGACATTGCTAATATCACTTGTCGCTAGAAATGAAAACTGTGGGATGGGACTTTTCACTTTATTCTCTTGTGTATTTTCTTGTGTATCACGTAAATATGTTAACTACTTGACCAAAGCCAAAGCTATGTCTACTCTATAACTCAGCAAGTCTACTCCTTGATATATACTCAAGTGAAATGAGGATCCAGCAAAAGACATGTGCAAGAGTATTGTAGCAGCTTTTCTCATTGTAGAGAAAAACTGAAAATGCCCATCAACAGGTAAATAGATTTATAAGCACAAATGTTTTTATTTAGTAGAATAAAACACAGCAATAAAAAAGAGCAATCTATGCCACATCTGATCAGGAAACAAAGTTGAACTCAGGTAGCCAGGCTGGGGTGGCTATTCAGTAGTAGAGCATGTGCTTAGCATGCCCAGGACCTGGATTTAAAGCCAGAACCAAAAAAAAAAAAAAAAAAAAAGCCAACATAAAAGAGTAAATACTAGGCCAGGCCTTGTGGTACATACTTGTAATCCCAGCATTCAGGAGGCTGAGGCAGAAGGATTGCCACAAGTCAGGCCAGCTTGGCTACATAGCAGGACCCTGTCTCAAAAAAAAAAAAAAAAAAAAAAAGAGTGAATACTAGGTGGATCTACTGTATTTATTTAGAGTTCTAAAAAAACCAGAAATCAAAATAATATTTCCCTCAGGCAAAGGTGAGGAGGACTGAGGAGGGCAGGGAAGGAGGGTGTTTACTGGGAAGGAGTAAGAGAAGCTGGGTTTCCTGACATCTTGAGCTGGTGGTGAGTTGACACACACACAGGTTAGAATACATGATGTCCAATATACAAGAGGATGTGCATATATTTAAAAGTTGAGTTTTATACTGAAGATTAGTGTATTTTACTGTATATTTCAATTTTAAAAGTTTTTTAAAAGCATAAAAACACAAGACGTGATTGAGAAATATGGTGAATCTTTAAATTTTTAAAAATTATTACAGTAAAGACACATGACCATTAATCCCCCTTAGAATGCTTCCCCTCACTTCAAGCATACCTATCCCATCATTCTTGCCACTTTCTGAAGCAGTTCTGGAAGTCCTTTTTCATGTGTGTCTTTAGTTGTGCTGTTGTGGCTGCCTCCATGTCCTGAATCAACTCAAAATGCTTACCTTTCCTGATCATTTGTTTTTGGGTTTTGTTTTGAAACAGGGTCTTGCTATGTAGTTCAGGCTGTCCTCAAACTCACTATGTAGCCCAGGCTGGCCTCAAACTCATAGCAATCCTCCTGCCTCAGCCTCCTGAGTGCTAGGATAATAGGAGGGTGCCACCATGCCTGATTTAGCACTCACCATATTTTTGACAATGTCATGTAAAGACTGGAAAGAGGGTTTCCAGAACTGCTTCAAAAAGTGGCAAGAACAATGGAATAAGTAAGTTTGAAGAAAGGGGGAGTATTTTGAGGGGATTAATGGGAATGAGTCTCCCTGAAATATTTTTGTAAACATTCGTTGTATATTTTGACTACATTTTGTACAATATTGCTATGGTTTGGCTATGGTTTGTCCCCTGAAAAATGTACTTGGGTCATTTGCACTTTACCCTTGGTAGGGATTCATGTAGTTCTCATGGGACCCCAGGTAGTTTCTGTGAGAGTGGGTTGTTACAAATATGAAAAAGCAAATCTTGGCCTGCTTGCCTCTGGCTTCCTGTCTCGCCCTGTGATTTCTTCCTGTGCTCTGGCCACTGTGACGCCACCCTCTGTGAGGCCCTCACCAGAAGCTGAACCATGGTTTGCCTCACCTTGGACTTTCAATCTCCAAAACTGTGAGCAAAATAAAACTCTTTTCTTTGTAAGCACCTAGTCTCAGGTATTTTGGTATAACAACAGAAAATAGACTAATGCAGTTACCAGTAGATAAAATCATTCTGTTAAGAAATTTCAGGGCCGGGGATTTAGCTCAGTGGTTTTGCCGCCTGCTGTGCAAGCACAAGGACCCGAGTTCAATCCCCCGTACCAAAAAAAAAAAAAAAAGAAAGAAATTTCACCCAGATATGAGGTGATTTATTCCTTTATGTTGATGAAAGAATGCAACCTACTAAGAATTCAGAGGGAAAGGCAATAGAGAAAATGCTAAGAATTTCTTTAAACTAAAGAGAAAAGTAAAGCAACTGTGGATTATAAAAATATAATTGATTAAATCAATCATAATTTTTTTCTATCATGACCTAACTAAATTCCCGAAGACTGTAACATAATGCTTCAGCCCACCAACAGCGGGAAAGTGGAAGTGGACAAGAGGAGGCTTTGACTGACATTTTATCAGAGAACAGCTAACAGAGTTCAGTCCATGGACAAATAACAGATAGACACTGAAGGTTTGCCAGATGTGGTGATGCACACCTGTAGTTCCAGCACTCTCTGAAGCTGAGGCAGGAGGATTTCAAGTTTGAGGCAACTGAGCAAGGCTTTGTCACAAAATAAAAAATGAAAAAGGGCTGGGCATGTAGCCCCATGCAATCCTCAGTACTGGGGGGAAAAAGGAAGGTAGAAGGGCAACATTGAATAAGTAGGGTTTTTCTGGTCCACAGAGCAGTAGAAAAATGGTGATCTTTGTAGGTAAAAGGATAGAAGGATCCATGGTCAGGAAGAAGAGAGACAAGGTTCTCAGCATGCAGAATATTTAAAACTGGAGAAAAACACCCATATGAAACTCTGAAATAAGCTGCTTTAGAATGTGTCAGAAGAGCTCAAGAACAAGAGAAGAGAGGGAGAGTCTCTCAAGAGAGAAAGCTTCATACGCTGTTTTCTACAAACACTTTCTCTGTGCAGGAGAGGGAGGTGGCAGCAGGTGTCTGGTCAGCCATCCTCACAAAGCGGTCTGGATTTCTTGACACTTTGCTCTTCTAGTTTGTCAAGGTTTTTCTCTTAGTAAGTTCTTTTCTGTGGCACAATATGTGTATGTACCTACTCCCCACGATGGATGTATTCATTTTATATTGCAAACAGGTACTAATAAAATATTTTTTAAAAATAAGTTCTGGATCAAAACATGAGAGATGCTCACTGTAGAAAATTTGGAAACTGCAGAGTTTTAAGAGAAACCAAAAATCACCCAGAGAGGACAGCAGCATCTCGGTGTAGGGAAGTGGTAACAAGCAGAGAACAGCAGGATGGCCAGTGCGTCAGAGGCTCTCTTGCCCTAAGATCCCAGATGGTGCTTATTATTTTGACTTTATTGGTGCATTTCTCCACTCGAAGCTGTGAGGGGAGAAATTTTTCTTCCTTGTTTTTGTTTGTTTGTGATGCTAGAGATTGAACCTAGAACCTTGCACATGTTGGGTAAGTGTTCTACCAATGAGCTACATCCTTAGCCCTTTTACAATTTTATTTTGAGACAGGCTCTTGCTAAGTTGCTCAGGTTTGCCTGGCATTTGTGATCCTCCTGCCTCCACCTCCAGAACAGCTAGGAAGACAGGCATGTGCCACCATACTCAGCTAGAAATTTTTGTCTGTGTTGTTCCCTGCTATTTCCTTGGTGCCTGGTACACAGTAGGTTCTTCAGAAACATTTGTTGAATTAGTGCTTTATTTCACTTTTGCTTATGAAGATTAGCTATTCCAGTAGTCGCCCTTTATTCAGAGGGGTATGTTCCCAGACTCCCAGCTATGCCTAAAATTGGGGATAAAAACCAAGCTCTCTATGTACGAGGGTTTTTTCCCCCCTTCACACACTATATTAGCCTTCTCTAGAGAAACAGAACCAATAGAAGGTACATGTAGCTATAAGAGGGGATTTATTAGATTGATTCACATGATCAGAGCCGGAGGGAGCCACTTAGAGAAGCTGGAAGCCAAAGAGCAAAAGGGTTTACCAAGGCTGCAGCCCCTGTCTGAGGCAAAGGCCTGGAAGACCCCCTGGAGAGTTGCTAGTATGAGTCCACACAGAAAGGCTGAAGAAGCTGGAGTCCGGTATCCATGGGCAACGCCAGCAGCTAAAAGTGCACCTGCTCGTGAAGAGCTGAGCTTGCGCCCACATGTGTGCGCCTTCTTCTGCTGCTTTTTGTCCCATGCAGGCTCCTGTGCAGCTCACGCTCTGGGCAGGTCTCCCCTCAGTTTGCTGACCTGTTGTCTTGGAAACACACTCCCAGACACACCAGAAGTGTGCTTCACCACTGATCTAGGAGTCTCTCAACCCAGTCAAGTTGACAACCAAGATAAACCATCACCCGTACACACCTATGATGAAATTTAATTTACAAATGAGGCACAGTAAGAGATTAACAATAACTAATAATAAAATAGAACAATTATAATAATCCACTGTAATAAAAGTTACGTGAATGTGCCCCTGTCTCTACATTATTGTGTGTGAGCTCACCTTTCTTTTCATTATGATGACATGAGATGATACAATGCCTGTGTGATGAGATGAAGGGAGCTAGATGCCACAGGTATCATGACACAGCATTAGGTACCACATAAGGGTTACTTAAATGTAAGCATTCTTGGAGGCTGAAGCAAGAGGGTCACAAGTTTGAGCCCAACTAGGCAACTTAGGGAGTCCCAGTTCCAAATTTAAAAATTAAAATGGGCTGGGGATGTAACTTCATGCTAAGGCCTTATGTTTAATCTTGAGTACTCCAAAGTAATAATAATAACAATAATAATAATAAGCAAAACATAAGCACCTTGATATCTGGACAGTGGATTGAGTAAGCCACAGCTACGAAGTGACAAATGGAGGATGGGTAGCTTAGTAGGGACATACTGGACAAAGGGATGACTCACGCCCTCGACAATGGAGCTGGACAATGTACTACACCAAATACTACTCAAAATGCCGTGTCATTGAAAATTTAATGAATTATTTCTGGAATTTTCCAATAAATATTTTTGGATTGTGGTTGGCCACAGGTAACTAAAACTGGACAATGACATCTTGGATGAGGGGTCTATTATACTTACATTTTCCCCTTCTATAATCAAAATATTTTAAATCATTTTCATGTCCCATTTCATGATTTTTGTTTTGGTGGTGCTGGGGAATGAATCCAGGGCTTGTACATGCTAGGCAAATGCTGTACCAATGAGCTACATACAGTCCCAGCCCTCTTGATTTTTTTATTTATCAGATCAATCTAGTCACTAAGTAAACATGTCTGTTGAAGTTAGGAAAATGTCCAACGTAAACAGAAGCTTCATGATTTATATTGTATCCCATTGTATTTACTCTGTGATGTCTTTTTATATATCTGTCCCCCAGTTCTCATAGAAACAATTCCTTCCATTCTTTATGTTCATCTATTGCTCATATAAAACATCAAATAGAACTTGAAAATCATTTTAACATGGAGGGCATTGTAACTCACTTAAAAAAAAAATCAAACAGTATTTCTTGTTAAAAGTTATGTTTGGATCCTAACTTTTGTTCCCAAATCAAGACTTTCCATGAATAGTGAAAAATGGTCAGGAGATTGCAGGTTGTTTAGAAGTCTCTTGAGGAAAGGTAAGAATAGTGAATATTCTTGAAATAAAAGTTTCCAAGAAATGCAGATGGAATTACTCAAATTTGAAATACAGCTAGAATTCTGAAGTGAACATTCTCATCCTGGAGTGGAAAAATCTTGGAATCAAATGTATGTGTGTGCTTGGGAGCATGTGTGTATGTGTATGATAATAGGGATTGAACCAGGGCCTTCACATACTATGCTATACTCTCAGTATTTTTTTATTTTTTATTTTGAGACAGGGCCTCATGAAGTCACCAAATTGCCGAGGATGGGCTCAAACTTGCAATTCTTCTGCCTCGGCCTCCCAGAGTACTGGGATCACAGGTATGTGCCACAACCCCCAACTCAGTCATTATTAGAAGTAGCCAGGACTCTTCGAACATCCCATGCCAGCAAGGCTCCAGAGCATGCCACACAGTTATTTAGGGCAAACAAAACAAAGCAATCACATAGTTAAGTGAAAGACAGTTTTACTGGCCCACCACAGTAACTGGGATTTCCAGTTAGTAGAGGTGGAACTAGGCCAGGCATGGCTAGTTCCAGGGACTTAGAAGTATCAGTGTTCTTTCTGCCAGCACCCATGTGATCAGATTTCAGGAGAGAATGATCAGTGCTACTTGGATTGGGTACCCTTTTTCTGGACCCTCAATATTAACCGGAGAATAAGCTGTTTGAATTGGTAAGGCCTGGGCCAGTCCATATTAACATATGTATATGAGTAGGGAAACAGGATTAAACTCACCCAAAATGAGTGAGGTGGATTTTCTGCAAGAAAGAGAGGTTCTGTCACTGTGTGGACTGGCAAAGCCTCCTGGTGACAATGTTGAACTTTAAGTCCTGTGCTGCTGGAAAACAGTGTCCCTCCCTTATAGTCCAGTAAATGTTTCACCTTGTCCATGACAAAGTCATAAGGGACCTTCTAAATTCCCACTCTTTGTCTCACAAATGATTGGCTGGACTGTTTGTTCCCACTGACAAATCTGTACAAAATGCCCACTAACTTAATAAATTTTTCAGGCTACCCTCCCTCCACCAGGTCCCTGAAGGCTTTAAGCATTAGAACTAGGAACAAATGCTCCTGAATGGCCCCTGCTGAGACTTCAGGGACCTAGGGGAGAAACACCCCTGATCAATGACCTCTTACTCCCCAGGGACCCTCACCTGCTTCTTTCTCACCTGGTTTACTTCTCCCTATAAAAGAAAAGCCTCTTTCTGCTTGATCTTTGAGATGCCTGCAGAGCTTATGGTCTATTATTAGAACATTCTCCCTATAATATATAACAGCCCCTCCTCTTTTTTGCAATACTCCTTTTAAATAAAGTGTTTCTTATCTAGGTTCAGGTTCCTTTTTTTGTGGGTAACCACAGCACATGATTACCAGTCAGAGGGACTTGAGGGGATGACAGTGAATTATACCCTCTTTTCCATTCTCGGTTTTCAATCAACTGAGAGGCAGAAGCAGGAACCAGGCAGAGTTCAAAATGTTAGTTTCGCCAGAGATTTAGCACAGTGGTTCCACCGCCTGCCTTGTAAGCTCAAGGTCGAAAGTTCGATCCCCGGTACCAAAACAAAACAAAATGCCAGTTTCATTAGTCTTAAAAAGGAAGTTAGGACATTGTGGTACCACATGGATGAATCTTGAGGACTTTATGCTCAGTGAAATAAGCCAAACACAAAGGACAAAGACTCTATGATTCTACCCTTCTCAGTTATACAGAACAGTCAAATTCATAGAGAAAGTAGAATGGTAGTGGCCAGAGGCTGGACAGAGGGGAGCATGGGAAGTTGTTGATTAATGGGTAGTTTCAGTTTCGCAAGATAAAAAAGTTGTGGAGATTGGTTGCACAACAATGTGAACACAATTAACTCTACTAAACATGACAGTTAGGGGGCCTGGGGTTTAGCTCAGTGGTTCTGCTGCCTGCTTTGCAAGCGCAAGGTCCCGGGTTAGGTCCCTGGTCCAAAAAAAACAAAAAACAAAACAATTAAAAAAAAAAAAAAGCACACTTAGAAATGGTAAGATGGTAAATTTTATGTCAGATGTTTTTTTTTTATCACAACAAAAAATAATTTTCCATGCATGAAGCCCTGGTTTTGATCCCCAGCATTGCCCGCCCCCCCAAAAAATTAAGAGCTAGCTTCATTAATAATAAAGCTGGTTGGACAATGTGGCATGTCTGTGGACAAATGGGCTTACTAATACTGTACTCACATCCCTAAATTAAAATAAATCTCTTCTCGCTTGAGCCCTTTTTGCAGGGCAGGGCTTACTCTGTTAAGTTCATTACAAGTTAAGTCTTAAGGACTGGCTGTTCTGAAAGAGGCAAGAGCTGAATCCCTCAGTCTTAGCAAAGAAGGTGCCTTTTGCCAAGGAGAGAGAGAACAGGGGAGAGTTCTGAGCTCCCCAGTCTGACCATCCTGAGAGTAGACTGAGAGTGCAGGGGGTAAGTTTTAGCCCTAACCAGTCTGGGAGGGGAAGGAAGGACTGGGAAGGAAGGAGAGGGGAGGGGAGGAAAGGCAAGGAAAGGAAAGGAAAGAAGAGGGAAGGACAGAGAAAGGGAAAGAGGGGCGGGGAGGGGAAAAAAGACAGGGAAGGGAGAAGGGAAAGGGAGGGGGAGAAAAGACACATGAGAACATAGGAGGAATTCTATTCAAGTTGTTGCTAGAATTACAGGACTTGGAGTGATCTTTTTTCTAAATTAAAGCAAATATTATTGTTATGTTTTTTAAAAACACAATTTTGCCAACATTGAAAATACCACATTCATAACAATTTGATACACTCAGTTTATTAAACAGTTAAAAAGGAAAAATATAGGGAATTATTATTACTTTTTTTTTTGGTACTGGGGATCGAACTCAGGACCTTGTGCTTGTGAGGCAGGCAATGGCACCACTGAGCTAAATCCCCGGCCCCTAGTGAATTATTAATACATAATTCCCATTTTATTATTATCCTAACTATATTCTGGCTTTTTGTCATGTAAAGTTCATTAATATCATCAGTGAGGCTGAACAGTTTCAAAATGCTTTTAATTGATATCAATGCCAAAACAAGAGAATACTTTTTCATAGTGAAACATATCTGATTTACATGCTTTCATTTGAGAGAGAAATACATCCTCAAATGCACAAAATGTTTAAGGTCAGACATAAGTAGATTAGACATATTTGACTGGATGCACATATTTTTAAAATATATAATTCAATTTACTCTAGTACTAGAGATTTCCCTGTCCTTCCAATATTTCTATGGAGAAGGTAGGGCAGATTTCATTTTGCCAGGTTATTAAGTGAGAAAAAAAAAAGATCCTATTGTTTTAAATAATGTGCTCCATATCATATATTCAAGAGTGAAATAGCTGAATTTAAAAGTTCAGCCAGGCGTGGTGGCACATATCTGTAATTCCAGCAGTCAGGTGACTGAACCGAGAGGATCACCTCAAGTTTAAGGGCAGCCTGGACTACATAGTGAGACACTGTATTAAAACAAAATTCATTCTTTTTTTTGTGCTTTCCAAAAATAGTATGTTTAAAACTCTTGAAAACATATGTATAGGCAAAGACTTTATGAAATAAAATCCCCATCACACAGGTAATATTACTAAGAACCAACAACTGGGATCACGTCAAATTAAAAAGCTTTTGCACAGCAAAAGAAACTACCGACAGAGTGAAGAGACAACCCACAGAATGGGAAAATATTTTTTTCCAGTTACTCCTCAGACAAAGGACTAACATCTAGAATACATAAAGAACTACAAAAAAAATCAGACCCTTTCACCCCAATTTAAAGACCCAGTCCAAAAATGGGCACCGGAAATGAATAGGCACTTCTCAGATAAAGAAATAAAAACAGCAAACAAATACATGAAAAAATGCTGAACAGGACTGGCCATTTGAGAAATGTAAATTAAAACAACACTGAGATTCCATCTCACTTCAGAAAGAATAGCTATAATAAAGAAATCAACCAACAACAAATGTTGGTGAGGCTGTGGGGAAAAGGAATCCTTCTTCATTATTGGTGAGAGCATAAACTGGTACAACCACTACGGAAATCAGTACGGAGATCGCTCAAAAAACTAAAACTAGAGGTTCCATTTGACTCAGCTAATCCCCTTCTAGTTATCTTCTCAAAAGAGCTAAAAGCATTATACCACAGTGATACATGCATACCCATGTTTATAGCAGCATAATTTATAATAGCTAAATCTTGGAAAGAGCCCATATGCTCATCAACAGATGAATGCATTAAGAAAATGCATTACTCTACTGTAAAGAAGGATAAACTTGAGTCATACGTAGGAAAATGGACTCACCTTGAGATCATAATCTTAAGTGAAATAAATTGTTTGATTTATTAAATACAAGTTCAAATATCGCATTGTTTCTCTTCTGTGAGAAACCCAAAGGGTAAATAAAGAGCATAATGGAGGATAGATATTGGGAAAAAGGAATAACATGTTCAAATGGGAAAGGGAACAAGGGCAGGGGAAGCAGGAAGGGAAAGAAAGGAAAAAGAAAACAAAAGAGAATGGAAGGAAAATATTGGAAACAAAGCTTTTGTAAATGGGGAGAGGAAGAAAGGATGAAAGGAGAGCAAGGAAAATGGGGGAAAAAAGAAGATTCAAGATATATTATGTTCAGGTACAAATTCCCTATGATGAATATGATCAATATGCATGACAAATATATGCTAATAAAAAATAAAATAAATACATTTAATTTTATGCTTTTGTTCTCACTCATGTAATTTGCAGTAAAAAGATTTTTGTTAAAAATTTCAGTTATTATCCATCAGACTTTAAGGAAAAAACTTACAGTGAATGTAAATTATACCTCAATTTTAAAAGTTTTATTTATTTACTTAGTTGATTGGGTCTTACTATGTTACCCAGGCTGGCCCTGAACTCCTGGTTTCAAGTGCTCTTCCTGCCTCAGGCTCCTGAGTAGCTGGAACTACAGGTACACAACACTGCCTCCAGCTATACATTAAATTTTAAAAAAATTTAAAACACTGTACAAAGTTGGAGGGGAAATTCCTCAGTGGGAACATCAGATAAATAAACAAGTTCATTCCAAATAGGCTGTAGTATGACATTTTTGGATAGTACAAAGTGAAACATTTTGTGTTTTCTAAAAAAGAAGCCAGACAGATACTCTTATGTAAAAAAAAATGCATATCCTCTATCAGCCCAAAGCACATTTGGTTTGAATAATTTCTACATCCTCAGACACACTCTCTCTAAGGAATCAATCCATTTAGGAAATTACTTCCTAGAACTTGTACTAAAAAAATGGAGAGAACTTATCTCTCACATTTGCTTTGAGAGGAAAATGGTGCACTTCAGATAAAACATTCCAGTGACCAAAATACCTCCCATCTGTCAACTTTATATTCCTTGCATTTAGTTTCACCTCATGTACTTTGGCAGGATTCATAGGAGAAAAGCAGACAAGGACTTTATTTTTGAAAACATGCCAATTTGGCCAGGGTGTGGAACAATGGGTATAAGAGTATAAATTGGTTCAACCATTTTGGAAGGTAATTTGGCAATATACAGGCCACCAAAATTTCAAATATGCATATCACTGATCCAGAAATTCAACCTCTGGGAATTTATCAGTGAATGAATTAGACAAACATGAACAGATATGTGTGAAGGGCCTGCATGAAGTATTGTTTATAATAGGGGTAAGGTAGAAACCACCTAAATCCCTATCACTAGGAACTGCTTAAATACATTGGGCATATCTATTCATTGGAGTGCTTTGTAGTGCATTAAAACAATCATGCATATTCATGTTATTTGGCTAAAGAAAGGTTACAAAATAGTATCTGCAACCTGAATTGTTAAAATTTTTTTTTTTTTTTTTTTTTGAGACAGAGTCTCACTATGTAGTTCAGGCAGGCCTTGAACTCAAGCTGGCCTCAAACTCATGGTAATCCTCCAGCCTCAGCCTCCCAAGTGCTGGGATTACAGGTGCACCATCACGCCCTGCATTAAAAAAAATTTCTGAATGCACAGAAATAACCTTGGAAAGATACACGACAGTTCCCTCTGGATTACGACATTTCAAATTATTTTGGTTCTTTATTCCTTTTATAGTTAGGAGCACATTTCACTTGTTTAATCATAAAACACATGTTCTGAAAGTCAACTTTGGCTTCCATAACAAAACACCACAGGAGCGGCCTAAACAACAGAAATTTATTTCTTACAATACTGGAGGCTGGGAAGTCTGTGATCAAGATACCAGTTGCCTCCATTCTTGGTGAGGGCTTTCCTCCTGGTTTGAACTGTATTCTTACATGGCAAAGAAAGTGAGCTTTCGTGTTTCTTCCTTTTCTTCTAGGGGGATCAGCCTTACTGGATCAGGGCCCTACTCTTATGGGAGATAACCTTTATCCACTCCTCATGAGTCTTATCTCCAAATTCAATTGCACTAGGACTTCAACATGTGAATTTTGGGGGGGACAAAAAAGCATTCATTTCATAATACATGTCTTCTGGCTTGAAAAAAAAATCAAAACATGTCAACTTTAACAACTGTTTTCCGAAGAAAATTTTTACGCAACAACAACAAACAACCCAATTAAAAACTGGGCCCAGGAGGGCCGGGGATTTAGCTCAGCGGTTTTGCTGCCTGCCGCACAAGTGCAAGGACCTGAGTTCGATCCCCGGTACAAAAAAAAAAGGGCAAAGAGATGGCTATAGTGGCATATGCCTGTAATTCCACCACTCTGGGAGGTGAGCAAGAGAATCTCAGGTTTGAGCCTAGCCTGGGCAACTTAGCAACTTAATAAAACCCTGTCATGGTTTAGCTCTAAAATGTCCCTCCAAAAGCTCATGTTTAGAAGGTGATTGAATCATTCCGGTGCTATAGTCATCAGTGGACTCATCCACTGATGGGTTCAGTAGCAGAATGTGCTGTTAGGAGGGGAGGCTGGCTGGGGAAAGGTCACTAGGAATGACCTAGAAGGGTGTATTCTTGTTCCTGGCTCAACCTTTCTATTTCTGCTTTCTGCCACCATGTACTGAGCAGCTGTCCTTTGTCAGGCCCTTCCACCATGCTATTTGTGCCATGGAGCCAAGTGACTTTGAACTAAACCTCTGGAAACTGTGAGCCAAAGAAACCTCTCTTCTTTTAAGTTGTGTGTTGGGTATTTTGTTCAAGCAAAGGGAAATCTGACTAATACACTGTCTCAAAATACAAAACGAAAAGGGGGTTAGAGTTGTAGCTCAGTGGTAGGGCCCTGGGTTGTTCAACCCCCAGTACCATCACCACCACCACCACCACCACACACACACACACACACACACACACACACACAGGCAAATAATTTGAATAGACATTTCTTCAAAAAAAGATATATAAATGACCAATATGCACATGAAAAGATGTTCAACATGACTAATCATTAGGGAAATACAAATCAAACCCACAACTGGAGCTAGATAATGGTTGTACCACAATGGGAATATATTTTTATTGTTGTTTTTGAGATAGGGTTTCATCATGTAGTTCAGGCTGGTCTTGAACTCATTATGTAGTCCAGGCTGGCCCCAAACTCATGGTGATCCTCCTGCCTCAGCCTCCTGGGTGCTAGGATTACAGGTGTGCACCACCATGCCCAGAGCCTTTATTTAAAATTTTGAGACAGGGTCTTGCTAAATCACTAAGTTTCTCAGGCTGGCTCGAACTTGTGATCTTCCTGTCTCGGCCTTCCAGAATGCTGGGAATACAGGTGTATAGCACCACACCTTTTTCTATCATCAAGAGAAAAATAAAAATTAACACTGTTCACTCCCTTTTCACATCCAAAGCCTTGTGATTGCTCAGAAAAATCATTTTTTCTTCTGGACAGAGAAAAACAAAACTCTTTCTGTTACTATATGTGAGAGTGCTCATTTTGTATTGGCCACGTTTTCACCAGTTAACCTACTGAATACGGAGGAGAACCTCACACAAATGAGGCCTCAAGGCTGGGGGGTCACTCAGGGTTAGAGCACATGCATGGAGTCCTGGGTTCAATCCCCAGTAGCAAATAAAACCAAACCACAGGACTTCTGATCACTGGCCCTGTATCTTCTCCTTTCTTGGGTGAGTGGGCACATTGACTCTACTTTGATTCTCAAGGCTGAATCATCCAGGCTCATGGGATCTCAGAGCTAAAAGGAACTTTGAAAAACAACGGGCCCAGTTGTTTCCATTTAGGGATGACATCCAAGGACATTAAGTGATCTGGCCAAGAATTCAGCTTCTATCTAAAAATCACTGTTTTTTTTTTTTTCTTTTTTGGTGCCAGGGATCGAACTTGGGTCCTCAGCTTACGAGGCAGGGGCCAGAACCACTGAGCTAAATCCCCGGCCCTAAAAATCACCATTAAGTGTAGGAATAATTAAGACTTCTTCCTTTCTGTGGTTTCTTTTTGATCACTACTTTACCTTCATCAGGGACAAAGTGAGAAAAGAAAAAGAATCACAAATTATTCACTCTTGGTAGTTGTTTACAATGCGTATGTGAGTTTCTGTGATGAAGTAAGTTGAAACTCATGACCAAGTAATTTTTTTTAAAGTAGGAAGATATTTATTGATAGGAAAGCTCCTGAGGGGCAGGAGGGGTCCTGAGAGAGTGCCCCAAGGACCCCACTTTACAAAGAAGTTTTATAGGGTGAAACCCATGTGGGTACAACGTGGGCCACAGCCATGAACATCCAATGAGGTTACAAGTACAGTCACTTAGGTAATGGTGGTCCAGTTGGGAAGCAAATTACATACCAAGAGTGGATGGAAAGAACAAGGATTCTTCTAGGAGGTGGTGGGTCCAGAGGTCTCTGGTCACCCCCAGGTGGTGATGCCTATCTTAGAAGCCAGTTTTTGGCTTCACTAAGCCCAGTTCTTTGAAGAAGTATGTGGGCCTGGTCATCTTGTCTCCATCTTGAGGCCTGGTTTTCAGGCTATGTGCAGCTGTGGTGTGTTTCACCTTTGTCCTGGCCCTCTCAAGGACTTAGCCCTATCTGGCTGCCTATAATATTTCTACCTAGCTCATTTAACTATAATATTCCCCCCTCTGAAGAAGTATCCCAAACTGCTGTGAGGGGCCAGGGGGGATGACCAATCTAGCTACTTCAGGATGAATGGGGGTCGTAGTTGTGGTTAGCAGTCAGGGATACCCTTCAGAAGGTCTGTCTAAATGTCCTCGATAGGCATCAGGCATTTCCATCATGGGTAGGTGTATAGCTTTAAGTCTGGAGGAGACAAGGCCAGAAAGACAGTTAAGTATACATGGGCCAAACAATAAGATCAACAGGAATATTATGAGTATAGCCAACAGATGTTTCCACCAGGAAGAGCTAGTAATAGCCTTACACAGAGAGGATAAGGAGAAGTTCCAGGGAATCTCAGAATCTGACATGGCCTTAACCTGTTGTTTAATATCTTGAACAGCCATCAAGATATTAGCAGAAGTATCAGGAATGTATACACAACATTCAGCTTTCACAATTGCACAGGTACCTCCTTGTGCTGCTGTTAAGATATCTAGCACCATTCAATTCTGGAGGACAGTTTGTCTCATTAATTTTACCTCTTCATTTAAAAGAGAGAGACAAGTTGAAGTGTCATTTAAGGCCTGTTGAGTGTAATTAGTTAAGGCCTCAATGTGTTGCATAACATCTAATCCTAAGGAAGGGATAAAGATGGAGGTTAAATGATCATACCAGTATATCAACTACATATTGTAAGACTGTGACCTGGGGAAACTCAAAACATGCCAGGTCATGGGAAAGCACTTGTCCAAAAAGGTGAAGACTGTCTCTGAATCCTTGAGGCAGTGCAATCCAAGTCAGTTGAGAGGCCTGATCATGAGGATTTTCAAATGGAAAAAGAAACTCAGAATCTGAATGTAAAGGAATACAAAAGAAGTTGTCTTTTAGATCTAACACCGAGAACCAACAGGCATCTTCAGGGATCTGAGAGAGGAGAGTGTATGGGTTAGGTACCACTGGGCAGATTGGCACTACTGACTCCTTTACCAATTTAAGATCTGTACTAACTTCCATTCTCCACTGGGTTTTTGGACTCCCAAGATTGGAGTGTTGCATGGGCTATTACAGGCTTTAAGTAATCCTTGTGCTCTTAGGTTGTCAATTATAGGCAATAATCCCTTTTTAACCTCAGGCCTTAGAGGATATTGCCTCTGGTGAGGAAAAATAGTAGGATCATTGAGATGAATCTGTACTGGGGCAGCATTTATTGCCCTTCCTCTTTTATCTTTAGCTGCCCACACTTCAGGATTTAATTCTGTTTCTACAAGAGGGAGGCACAGTGTACCTGACCTAGGTGCATATAGATTACAGTATTTAAACAGGATAATATATCTCTCCCCAGGAGGGGTACAGGACTTTCAGGCATAATTAAAAAGGAATGGGTGAAGAGAAAGCCATCCTAGTTACAACATAAGGGTTGAGTAAAATAGCAAGTTACCTCTTCTCCAGTGACTCCTTTTACTGAGGTATGACAGCTAGAAGGAAGGCCAGGGTTGAAGAGAAGAACAGAGAGAGAGGTGCCAGTGTCCACCAATAGGCTTATTTCTTTTCCCTCTATAGTCATGATTACCTGGGGCTCCTCCATGGAGATGACAGTCTGGCCAGGGGGAGAAGGCAGAGGGTGCCCTAGGGCCCTTCAGTCTTGTTGGGCCATGACCAAATAATTTTTAAAACTTCTGTATCTGCTAAACATGTTCCCATTCTCATGGATATTAAAAATTTACAGAACATGTACTGGATATGCATACAAACATAATAGCTAGGAACTACAGAAAATACTACAGCAAAACAGCTAGTTGCAAAGTGAATTTGGTTTCTAAAAATATTCAAAGTCACAAAGTTAGGTATGTATACATACACACAAACACACATGCTGAACATTTTCAAGCTCAGCATTGGAAAATTGGGTCCTTGCTTTTGGAAATGGCACTGTGCCCCATGGCCGAATCACTCATGGTTAATTGTAATAGGTTTTTGTAACCACCCTGTAGTTTATGCCATGATTGGGAAGCATGATGGTCTGCATGGAGTTGGTGAGCTGGAGGAGGTTTAAGATCTGCAAAGGTTGGAAAGGAACATGGACCCTCAAGAAGGACTTGCCAAGTTTGCTTGCCTCCCAAAGCCCAGCCAGGTGAGATAGGCAGAGACACCTAAGAAGTGTCCAAATTATTTCAATTCAGGAAGTTGCAACCACTACTTTCCAGTGAAGCAGTCTGCATGTGGCAGTGGGAGATCCAGGTGTTACTCACCACTCAGGACTCAAACTAATGGGCGAAGTATGGGGCAAGGGTTAGAGAGACAGGGCAGGGCTTGAACCTCGGGTAATTTGGATATGGAAATCAATAGAAAGTCCGTATTATCACAGGAAGGGAGAAGGAAGAGATGGTAACATATCCATTATCATTCAGAGCTCATACCTGCAGATCTGCAGATGGCTTAAATATAGTTAAACGTGAGTGCTTTGGGACTAATTAACTCCAAGGGTTATCATCAAAACATTAATGGAAGGAAGAACTCATGTTTGCTCAACACTCCTGTGTGCTATTGATAACACACACACACACACACACACACACACAAAAGAAAAGAGGGGAGATT
This sequence comes from Heterocephalus glaber, assembly GCF_000247695.1. The sequence goes on from NW_004624815.1 coordinate 3,993,831, forward strand.
TGTTGTAAGGAATTAGATTATTAGATTGTGTGGCTGTTGGAGCTAGGTAAGCAGGTTTAAAGTTTGCAGGGCAGGACACCAGGAAGGACCAGCTGGAAATCTCAGACAGGAGCTGACATTCAACTCCACAGGCAGGATTTCTTCCTCCTCAAGGAAATCTCAAGTCTTTTCATGAGGATTTCAAATGCCTGGTTCTGACTCAGTTAGGTTATGGACCATAATCTCCTTTTCTTTAAAGTCAACGGGATATAGATGCTTATCATATCTACAATATGCCTTTGCAATAATACCTTGTCCAGCATTTGATTGAATGACTGGTATTATAGAATCTAATTATATTGACAAATAAAATTGACCATCATACCACTAATATCATTGAGTGTCAGTTAAGTATCTGATTTTAGAATTGGAATCCAAGCCTCTGAGAGGTAATGGCTCTTGTTCCAGGAAGTAGACTGCGTTTGTTTGCATTATACCATGCCTCCCTGAGGGAGACAAATGTGTTCCAGTCATCCATATGATTTAATATTCCCAAGAAAATAGGAGGCAGAAATAACCAAAAATATATTGCTATCCTAGAGATATGTATTCCTGAAAACAGATTTAGAAATTGGAAAGGGCAGTATAACCTCATACAAAGACAATAGATTTGGGAATCAGATACACCTGGATTTGAACTGTAGCTTTGTCATCTTGGTAGGATCACAGTAGCTGAAGTTTAAAAAAATTATTTTTTGAAGTTATAATTTATATACAATATGAAATATCATTTAAATGTATATGTTAAGAAATTTTAACAAATTTGTATAACTGTGTAATCATACACATAATCAAGATTAGAGGAAATTCCTCATACTTCTTTCTAGTCAGTTCCTCCTATTCACAAGCCCAAAGAAACAACCTGCCTGCTTCCTGTCACTAATATAAATACAAGTATTTTTTTTCCTCCTGGTACCAGGGGTTGAACTCAGTACCTTGCACTTGTCAGGCAGGTGCTGAGCTACATCCCTGGCCCTATAAACATATTTGTTAGAGGGGTGATGAGAATCAAACTCAGGGCTTGCATGTGCCAGCCAAGTGCTCTCACACTGAGCTAGACTCCCAGTCTAGATTCATTTATTTTAAACTTATTTATTGAACACTTACTGATCAAGCAGTTCTGAGAGCTAGGGTATAGTTGTGAGCAAAACAAACCAAAAAAGCTGCTATTATGAAGAGATAAATATAAACAAAATATATAAATAAAATATATGTTAGGTGAGATGATGGTGAATTTTTTAACAAAAATAGTGGGAAATGATTAGGAAGAACCAGAGTGGGGCCTGGCACATGCTGTTGTTGTTAGAATAGTCAAGGATCACCTCTTGGGGAAGGTGAGTTTGAGCAAAGGTCTGGTGGAAGTGAGGGCCTGAGCAATCCTGATATTAGACTGCTCCAGGTACCGACAGCAGCAAAGGCAATGGCCCTGAGGTGGGTGTTGCTGGAATGTTTGAGAAACTGCAAAGAATCCAGTGTGGCTGAGATGAAAGGACATTGACAGAAAACAGAAAGTGATGAGAGGGAAAGGGAATGAAGTCCACAGACAACAGGTCTCACGATCTACTGGGAAAACTTTGGCCTTTTTTTGAAACAGGCCCAGGCTGGGCTTGATCTTGCAATCCTCCTGTCTCAGCCTCCCCAGTAGCTGGGATTACAAGTGTGTGCCACTGGGCCTGGCTGATTTTTAATCCAGTGTATTGGAGAGTCACTTCAGGGTAGTGATACCATTCAACATGTTTAAAAAGATCCCACTGGGGCCGGGGACTTAGCTCAGCAGCACTGTGCCTCGCAAATGCAAGGTCCTGAGTTCGATCTCCAGTACCCCCGCCCCCAAAAAAGAAGATAACCCTGGCTGCTGTATTGGGAGTGTACTGTAGAAGCCAGTGCAGAATTAATGTAAAGTGCTTCGTATACAATAAATGTTTAATAAATTTGAGTTCTTTAGAGAATACTGACTCTTTAGTACAAATGAGGTTAGTAAAAAGAGGTTGTGATCTCTTATTTGTGTATACCTCAAATACAGATTCATACCTTCATTCAACAAATATTTATGAAACATGAATATTCTAGGCATGGAGAATATAAATTGACTTAAAAGAGATAAGACTGATGTAAATTCATAGAATCAAAAAGTAGAATGTTGCTTACCAGGGACTTCAGGGAGGAGGAAAAAGGAAGTTATTTAATTGCTCTATAGTTTCAATTTTGCAACATGAGAAAGTTCTGGAGCTCTGTTACATAAGAATGTGAATGGATGGGCCGGGGACATAGCTCAGTGGCGCCAGGCCGGCCTGGCAAGCGCAAAGTCCTGAGTTCAGTTCCTGGTACCGAGAAAAAAAAAAGGAATGTGAATGGGGCTGGGTGTGGTGGCCCACTTCTGTAAACCTAGCACTGGGGAGGCTGAGTCAGGAAGATCACCACAAGTTCAAGGCCAGCCTGGGCTACATAGTGAGCTCAAGGCCTGCCTGAACTACATAGCATGACCTTGTCTCCAAACAACAAACAAACAAACAAAACAATAAAAAAAGAATGTGAATGTACTTACCAACACTGAGCTTTAGATCTTAAAAATGGATAAGATGGCAAATTTGATGTTTCCTTGTTTTATCACAATTAAAATTTTAAAAAATTCTTTTAAAAAGAGAACTGCTGGGGAATCCTGAACAAGCAAAATCTTAGGAATAAGTACCTATGCTGACAAGAATCAGTGTGATGTGCTATGCAAGTGAAGGGCTACTTTAAATAAAAAAATTAAGACCATTTAAAAAAAGTATGGCCTTGTTTATATAAAGATATACGTTGTGACTTGTATCTAGATGTCCCCTCAAGCCTCATGCACTCATTTTTTTGTGGGGGTGGTGGTACTAGGGATCAAACTCAGGACCTTGCATGTGGCACACAGGTGCAGCACCACTGAGCTATATCTCCAGACGAGGTGGGGGTTTTTGGAGCTGGCTGGATCCAGTTAGTGGGATTAAGGTGTATGGTACTAAATTAGTTCACTGATTGGAATTAGCATAGTTCTGGGTGTGGGTGGCTCCACCCAAAAGGCTTGTAGCCTGGAATGGATAAAAGGGAAAGGGAGGCTTGCTTTGCTGCTGCTTCTAGTGCTGCTTGCTGCTTTCTGCCTTCCTTGACACGGACTATTTCTCATCTAGGATGCCCCTCTGCTGTGCTACTCTACCTTAGAGCCAGCCAACTATGGACTGAAACTTCTACAAACTGTGAGCTAAAATAAACTTTTCTTCCTTTAAATTTGAGTGTCTGGTATTTTGTCTCAGCAACAAGGAAAGTAGCTAAGACAATGTATTTAGATGTCTGCTGCCTGAGTAGATTCCACCCACTTACAAATAATACTTGAATAACTTCTTTTATCCTCTAAGATGTGGAATCAATTACAATTTAAAAAATAATGCCATTTTTCCTTTTGCTCCACTAAAATAAACGTGTGTAATTGATGTAATGTGTATACATTGTGTGTCTGTATATGCACATATATATCATGCATAAACATGATATTGCACCTGCAATATTACACAAAGAAAAGTCTGGTTGTTTATATAGCATGCAGGTAACAACATGGAATTTAGGGTAACAACATGGAATTTAGGGTAATAACGTGGAATTTAGGGTGTTTTTCATATTTTTCTGTGTTGTTTGACTTTTTAAAATCATAATAAGTGAGGTTTTTCCTAAAATAATACAGCTTCTTTAAAAATAATAAAATACAAGAAAACACAAGAATACAATTCTGCTATATGAACTGATAAATGTGTATTGCTTGGGACACTCTGGGACACAGTAAGTGCTAAGTAAATGTAACTTGCTATTATTTTGCTCCAACTATGTTGCAGGTGCTCCAAGTACTTTACATGGACTTTCTCTCTTACTCCTTATAAATACAGATAAAGAGACAAGATTAAGCTGAAGGCCTTCACACTGAGCTATATACGTAGCATTTTTACTTGGAGACAAGATCTTGCTAAGTTGCTAAATTACTCAGGCTGGGGTCGAATCTGTGATCCTCTTTCCAGTGTTGGGATTACAGGTATGTGCCACCACACCCAGCTTACACAGTTTTTAAGGAAGAAGATTATATATTTTTTTGGTACCAGTGATCGAACTCGGGACCTTGTGCTTGCAAGGCAGGTGACGGAACCACTGAGCTAAATCCCTGGCCAAGAAGATTATATTTAAGAGCAAACATTTTTAATCCATTTAACATAAGAGCTATTCAAAAAGGCTTGTCTCTTTGCTTGTATAAAAACTTATTGCTGAAGATATCCTCAACTAATACTATAAATATTTAACGCTTTATATGCTTTAAGAAAAATTATCTCTAATTCTCAAAAGGTTTTTGGTTGTATTAATTTAAAATACATGTGTTCAATGACTATATTTTCTAGGCATAATTCACACAGAATCTAAAATTTGTATGTTACATTTAGTAGCAAAATTATTAATATAGTAGTAACTTGCCCTTAAATAGAAATTAGTAGTTTACAAAGCACATTGATATATATTAGCTCATTTTGATTTCTCAAACCACCTAATCCACTGAAGGAAACTAATCCTAATCCAGTGAAGGAAACTGAATCATCTATATATACATCACTTAGAATGTCTGGCCATGGGTAACAAAATCCCACCTCTAGCTAGTTTAAACAGTACAGAAAAATGGCTCAGGTACTCGAATGTCCACAGGTGAGGCAGACGTCAGGATTGACATCATATGGCTACACTGTGTGTCTTTCTGCAGTTCTGCTTCTTCCCTTCCCCAAGTATGGGTTTCATGTTCAGCCTGATATTAGATGTGATGGTTAATCTGGATTGTCAACCTGATTGGCCTAAGAGATTAAAAAAGCACACTTCTCAGTGTATCTGGGTGGGTCACAGGGGCATGACTTTGGAGACTATATCTGGTTTTGCCTCTCACTCTTCCTTGTTTTCTCTGCCTTTTGACTGGCACGATGTGAGCAGCTTTCCTCTGTAATGCCCTTCTGCCATGGTGTTTCTGCCTTGCAGCCAGCTGACCATAGACTGAGCCAAAGTAAGCCTTTTTTCCTTTAAGTTGTGTATGTCAGGTATTGTCCCAGCAATGAAAACCTGACTAACATAGAATTTTCATTTGTTTGTTTTTGTTTTTTTGAGACCGAGTCTCCCTATGCAGTTCAGGTTGGCCTTGAACGCACCATGTAGCCCAATCTGGCCTCAAACTCTCAGCAATCCTCCTGGATCAGCCTCCTGAGTGCTGGTGTGAGCCACCACACTTGGCATTTAATACAGGGTTCTTATATTACAAAGTAAAGATCTATGAAAGATACAGAGTATTGTAACTTTTTTTTTTTTATGGTACCTGGAAATCGAACTCGGGTCCTTGCTCTTGGGAGGCAGGTGGCAGAACCACTGAGCTAAATCCTCGGCCCTACAGAGTATTGTATACATATATATATATATAGTTAATGTTGGTAAAAGGTAATCTGAACCTTTTTCCCCACAGCTCTGCCAGCATTTGTTATTGGTTGATTTCTTGATGGCAGCCATTTTTTTTGTTGTTCTTTTATGGGTACATTTTAGGTATACAATTCATTTACATTTATCACTGGGTGTTTGTACTTGTACATGATATATCTTGGTTCTTATTTTTTTCCCCATTACCTGTGTGCCCTTCACCCCTTCCACCCTTCCCTATTTGCATAGATTTCATTTCCATTTTTTTTCTTTTCTCATAGTTTTTCCTTTCCCTCTTTTCCTCTCCCCTTCCCCTCCGTTCACTCCTTCATCTTTGGACCTTTTTTCCTATTTCAAATTATCAATTATTCATTTTAATCATTTTAACCCTGGTTTACACTATCAGTTTCTCATGCTAGAGAAACTATTCGGTATTTACATCTGTGTCCTATTTATTTCACTTATGAGTATGGCCTCGATATGCATCCATTTAGCTATAAATGACTCTAGTTTTTCATTCTTTATGGCTGAGTAGTACTTCATTTTACAAAAAAACACATTTTCTTTATCCAGTTTCCAGTTGATGGGCACTTGGGCTGCTTCCAAGCTTTAGCTATTACAAACTGTGCTGCTATACACATAGGTGCACATGTATCACTGTGGTATGATTCTTTTAATTCTTTGGGGAAGATACCCACCAAGGGAATAGCTGGGTCAAATGGGACCTCTAGTCCTAGTTCTTTGAGGTATCTCCATACTGACTTCCACAGTGGTTGCACCAGTCTGCACTCCCATCAGCAATGGAGAAGGGTTCCTTTCTCCCCACAACCCCGCCAGCATTTGTTATTAGTTGATTTCTTGATAGCAGCCATTCTTCGTGGGGTGAGGTGGAATCTCAGTGTTGTTTTCATCTGCATCTCTCGAATGACCAGTGATGTTGAACATTTTTTCATATATTTATTTGCTATTTCTACTTCTTTGTCTGAGAAATATCTGTTCATTTCAGATGCCCATTTTTGGATTGGGTCTTTAAATTTGGGAGGTCTAATTTTTTTAATGTCTTTATAGATTCTAGATAGTAGTCCTTTGTCTGAGGAACAGCTGGCAAAAGTTTTTTTACATTGTGGGTTGTCTCTTCATGCTGTGGCTGGTTTCTCTTGCTGTGCAGAAGCTTTTTAGTAAGAAGAGATCCCACTTATTGAGTCTTTGTGCTAGTTGATGTGCAACTAAGGTTTTGTTCATGAAGTCTTTTCCTGTGGCAATGTCTTCAAGAGTTCGACCTAACCTCTCTTCCAGCCGGTTTAGTTTTTTTTTTTTTTTGGTACCGGGGATCGAACTTGGTACCTTGTGCTGGTGAGGCAGGCAATGGAAACACTGAGCTAAATCTCCAGCCCCCCGCCAGTTTATTTAGCTCTGTTTCTGTTTTAATATTTAGCTCTTTAATCCACTTTGATTTTACTGTTGGTGGGAATGTAGACTGGTGCAACCATTGTGGAAATCAGTATGGAGATACCTCAAAAAACTAGGATTAGAGGTCCTGTTTGACCCAGCTATTCTCTTGCTGGGTATCTTCCCCCCAAAATTATAAGAATTGGGGCTGGGGATTTAGCTCAGTGGTTCTGCTGCCTGCCTTGTAGGTGCAAGGTCCCAAGTTTGATCCCCGGTACCAAACACACAAAAAAAGAATTAAAAGAATCACACCACAGTGATATATATGCACCCATGTTCATAGTGGCACAGTTTATAATAGCTAAAACTTGGAAACAGCCCAATTGCCCATCAGTTGGAGACTGGATAAAGAAAATGTGGTTTTAAAAAAATAAAATGGAGTACTACTCAGCCATAAAGAATGAGAAATTAGAGACATTTATAGCTAAATGGATGCACATTGAGGTGATACTCTTAAGTGAAATACACAGGACACACATGTATAAATACCGAATAGTTTCTCTGGTGTGGGAAACTGAAAGTGTAAATGAGGATCAAAATGTATAATACATAATGTGAAACAGGACGAAAAGTCCAAGGGGAAGGGGAAGTAGGAGGGGTAGGGAAAAGGAAAGGAATATGAGAAAACAGAAATGAAGCATCTGTAAATAGGGAGGGGTAGAGGGGTTGAAGGGAGGGCAGGGGAATGGGGAAACAAGTAAGAACCAAGAGAGATTATATAAAGGTACAAATTCCCAATAATGAATGTTAGCATATTATATACCTAAAATGTACCAATAAAATTAATGAAAAAAATGCAGCTGCTTTCACATCTATGCTCACAGGAAAAAAAAAAAGGGTAATCTGAACCTATCCTGCAATGGCACTTTCTTGCTCAACATTGTTCTTGGGTTATATCTATCCATATCTCTATTATCTATCTATCTATCTATCTATCTATCTATCTATCTATCTATCATGCTTTAGTTTATTCAAATTGCAATATAACCCGTTATTTAAATATACCCCAATACATCTCTCACTCTTCTGATGATGGATGTTTTGGTGGTTTTGAGTGTTTCACTACTATATAAACATAGCTACCATAAACATTGTAGCAGATACATCTCATAGTACATGCGTAGAAGTTTGTTGGATCCTTGAATTACTGAGCTCATCTTCAACCTTAACAGATTACTAGAAATTCTTCAGTCTGTTGAATATATTTCATTTTAGTGTACTAGAAAATTTTTTTCTTTTCTTTATCATGGAAAAATCAGAGTGCCTATTATGAACTTCTTCATCTTCAAATATTTTGTTAGCCTACTTTGTCTTTTGAAATATATGTAATTACCTCTTGAACAAAGAGAATTGGCAAAAGAAAAGTAAATACAAATATATAAATATTTCTTTCCAAATTGTTGAGAGACAAGATAATGTTTTCTTTACAATTTCTTGCTCACTTGGTAAGTACATAATATGATGTGACTTTTTGCATTTTATATGAGAAATGGAGCACATCCCTTCTTCTTACTGGAGAAACACCAAGATCAAAAACTTTAGGAATAGCAGAGATAACCAATTAGTTTAGTTAGTATTTGGCAACCTGTGTTTCGTAGAATTCTTGAACTTAACCTGGAGTGCAGAGATGACACTACTGAATGCTGCAATGCATTTTCACATCTCAAAGCGCCACTCTATTTTTACACAGTGTCTACCTATGAGATTCAACAGTGCTCGGATATACTTACAGCAAGCTCCCTGAAGACCTCCCTGTGTCTGTGGGAAGAGGCCGTGTCACTGAATCACAATTTACACCAACCTGACCTAGGAAATGCAAGGACAACACAGTAAACAAATGCAAGATCATATTTCTATTTTGGTTAAGAACAAGGGGAACATTTAATCCTAAACAGGGTGAGAGAGAAAGGAGAAAGCAAAATGCCTGTTGAGACTGTGCTTTCTCTTGCAGTTTGCTTTGCAAAAACCAGATGGAAAAGGATTAACTTTTAGTTTTTTCACTTTTTGTACTTATCTTTTAAGTGACTTGGCATGAAAAGAAATACTCAGCATGAAAGTGGATTTTCTGTGCTCAAAGAATGTGGTATATGGGAGAACATGTCTAGAGGGCAGAGCTAGAGGGTTTAGCTTTGTGGCCACCCAAAGGGATTCTAGATCGAAATCATGACAAAAATAATAATTTTTGGGATTTAAGATGGCAATCTCTGATCGGTGAGAGTTACTTGCTTTAGTGGTAGCTTCCTAGAAGGTTGAGCTACATAATGCATCCTTTTGATTATTGATAAATACTCTCTTAGAAGTGTTACTAACTCTTGTCAAGTCTGCCAAACAACTCCTTCTACTTCTTTCTCCAGGATCTCACAATGCCATCTAGATTTTTTTCTGGCTTGCAAAAGAAAGGTCGATTTTAGTAATATTTCACTAAAACATGAATACAGAAGTTTTTATACATAGGAAGTAATGATGGTTTTAGGATTTTTAACTTACACCTTTTATTATTTGTGGTTAACAAGTACTGAGAATTCTTTGGAAGTGGCTATTCTCTTACAGTATTTTTGAAAAGCAAAACTTCCCTTACTCAAAACAAAAACAAAAAATTTCCCTTATTCATCTTGCATTTTGTTAATCGAGCAGGTCCTTGAACTGAATACTTCCTGATCTTGAGTATCAGTGCCCTCCTCAGATTCCTGCCTTTGTTCACAGCCACTTGGCTTCTGTCAGTTCCTGTGCCCTCCCTCCTAACACTTGCCTCCTAGCGTTTACCTCCCGACTGGCAAATTTGTATTTCAGCCTCCACACCAGCCCCTGTGATTACCACCTCAAATATCATAGAACCTCAGGCCTCCTTTAGTGGTTCTTCTGTCTCACTCTCTCCTGGCAAGTAGAACCTTAACCTGGGAGGGTCAGTGTGTTTGGGGTGAGAGAAGAGTATCGTGGACATGTGACTCACTTTCTAATGTAATGACTTCATTCCTATTACCGCAGAAGAATGCAGCAGGCATATTGACATTTTGCCTACTGGCACCAGAGAAAACAGTGCGCTATGGTAGTTCCAACATGCCCCAGCTGAATTCTGATAGGGTACTGAGAATCTTATTAGGTAGACAGAGGAACTAATCAGATCTCTGCAGGCTTTAATACAAACACACACCACACTTATGAAACAAGTTGGCTTTAACTAGCTTCCCTTCCTCCCAACTTGAACTTTAGTAGCTACAGCCAGGTAGCAGTCTGGCTTTTCTGCAACAAGTTTATAATCCCAATTTAAAATTAGTTGATGAGTTATGAAAGGAGTTATATCTTTGAGAGCTCTTCTGCATATATTCTGCACACATTTTTTTAAAAAAGAACCTACTTTTAGGAGTGGTTGTACATAGTTTACTCTTAACTGGTCCTTCCTAGCCTCTCATTTAACCTGCAGACACTAGAACACTGATTGTCACTTAGAAATAGAGTGCTGTGTAGAAAACTCCTCAAACCCTCACTCCCAAATCACAAAGCCTGTTATCTGTTGTTCAGCACCTCACTGATTACACTGCCTCAAATTCTATGTTTCTGCTGAGATTTGCCCAGAATCATCCATTCATCTAATGGACTTTTGGGAGGAAAAAAAGAGGAAAAGAAGGGCAGAAAAGAAAGAGATGCAGGCTGGAGAGTTAGCTCAGTGGTTCAGCCGCCTGCTTCGCAAGCGCAAGGACCCGAGTTCAATCCCTGGTACCAAAAAAAAGAAAGAAAGAGATGCTTCCCGAGCTGGTTAGACCACAGGGTGTAGTTTATCTACTAAAGAATTAGTGACATAACAGTAATGAAACAGAAGGATGAAGCTATGTGAATGGACAGCTCCCATGTTCATGTAGAGAAAGATATCAACCATTTGGCTACTCCTACTTCCCTACCCCTTAACTAAAGTGCGATTAGGAAAGGAAAGGCAATGTTAGTCACTTTATCATATGACTAAATCAAAATGCTCCTCATCAGGGACCCTCCAGCAGAGCGAATATACTGGGTCATAAGTGAGAAATCTCTCCAGTGCCACCTGATCCCAATAGGAAATTCACTGGGTAAAAACTATGCTGCTGACTGAACAAAACAGAACTTAATGGCTTCTGGCTGAAGATTTTATAATTGAAGCTGAGATAGAGTGGGCCATGTGCATGTTTAGAACAGTGATTGCATTGTGAATCACAACAAAAGTCCTTGTTGGTCACAAATGTTTAAGACCACAGAAAGGCATCTGATTTGGGACAGGGATGACAAAATAGATCTTTTGGTTTTTCTCATTTTGCCCTGAATACAAAGAGACTGATGCTTGCTTTGTTCTAGGATGAAGTCTTACATTCCTTTTAGGACCTAGCCAATCATAAAAAGAGAAAGAAAATTCCTATCTAAAATCATTCTTGTTGCTTTCTGAAAGAAGTAACCTTACCTCCTAGTCACCCAGTGGAAAAAGAAGGCAATGTAAAGGTTATCATGCTAGATTTTTGGCTTTATTTGCTGACCATCACTTTTCCTCATTTATTTTCCTTGGAGTTCAACAATTGTGATACACAATATTAAGAAATATGGTTCATGTTTGACAATATGTCAATATTTAAAATGCCTTGACTTTTTGAACCAGGCAATGCATTTTTTTTAAAGTTAAAATGTTGCATTTATTTTAACACACCTGAATTAAGGGTGGAAAGGTGAAACAAATACAGTATAATACACACAGCATCGTATCAAAGATGCAGCCTTTCTAAAAACCATGCTGTAGAAAAGATAAAGAATGACATAATGGGGAACAGGCCTGACTTAACCAAGAAACTTTCATGATATTTGATTCTTAATCTTATGTAAGTACAATAATCACCGAAGTATTTGGCAATAATTTATTTTTTTCTACTTCCAGACTTCCAAAGTAGACACAGATTTGCTTATAATAAAGCTAATTTTAAAAGCACACAAAACTTGAGCACAAACAGTAAGATTAAATCCAGCAATCCAGGGTAATGAAGGGTAAGAGAGGCTGAATAACCGCCTTTGTCAGAAAACTGACCACCTGGAGTCCTCACACTGGAAAAGCAACAACTTCTTAGTGTACCAACTCACAGTGGAATTTCTAACCACCTTGTTCTCTATTAAGAACAATTTATATAGTTAAGTAGTCTTTAGAGACAATCTGCATCCATCTAAATTAAACACATTCTACAATAGTGTAATTATAAGGCCACGATATTTCTTTTGGGCAAACCCCTTAATGTAGTGATTTTAATATCAATGTTATTCATTCTTTGAAATATTAAAGTGTTTTAACTGAATTAAGGTTACATATTTTTAAACATTACATACATCATGACTAGTATATTAAAATTATTTATATTATTTGTATCTAATATCCAAACAAAATTTACCACCAAATTCATACAGTAGACATTAGTCTGCCATGCTTATTAATTTTTTTGTATTAAATTCTTTTATTGGTACATTGTAGGTATACAACACATTTACATTTCTCATTGGGAATTGTACCTTTACATAATGCATCTTGGTTCTTATTTTGTCCCCATTCCTAGCCCTCCCTT
>NW_004624815.1:4012194-4047633 GCF_000247695.1 Heterocephalus glaber
TCGGCAGGGTGTGGGCAGACCTGCCTGTCTGCAGCGGGCTGATTCGGTGTGTTCCGTGGGACTGGGGACCTCGGCAGGGTGTGGACAGAACTGCCTGTCTGCAGTGGGGTGATTCGGTGTCTTCCGCGTGACTCAGGACCTCGGTAGGGCGTGCACAGACCTGCCTGTCTGAAGCGGGCTGATTCGGCGGCGTGTGTTGTGCGCGACTGGGGACCTCGGCAGGGTGTGGGCAGACCTGCCTGTCTGCAGTGGGGTGACTCGGCGTCTTCCGCGTGACCCATGCTTATTAATTGATCCCATAGGTGTAATTATAGATCGTCATGATTTTGGTGTCTATTCTTTCCCTTTACTAATCAGGAATGCAGCATGTACAGAATAAACAAGTGGTGCAGCCACCCAAGAATCATGATAGCTCTTCAAGTTACCTGTCGCTATCTCAGATACAAATCCCCACCACGTGAACAAAGTTGGATCCAATTCTCCATCAAAAAGTGCTGGTGGAGGTTGTCAGATTCCTTCCAATGTAGATCCCCAATCTAATGGCTAGTAGATGAGACAGCAGCAGAGATGGAAGAAAAACCTTCAGAAATTCTGCTGAGAAAATGCTCCCGTTCTTCATAACACTTGCGTTTCTCATGCTGCGAGTAGCTGTGCACTTCGGGTGTTTAAAGAGGACCTCCTTAGAGGGTATATTTTCTGGCCGACTTGACCAATTCCATATCCAATCTGAGTTTTTCTTCAAGATGCTTTCAGCTTCTTTCCTTCTCTCAATATAATCTTCCTCAGACTGAGAGATGTTTTTTTCTCCAGTTCTATGTGTATCTATTTCAGAAGCTCTATTAGTATCTTGTGGTGTCTGTGAGTGAGCTGTCACAGTGAAAAAATACGGAACGCTTCACGAATTTGTGTGTCATCCTTGCCCAGGGACCATGCTAATCTTCTTTGTATCATTCCAATTTTAGTATGTGTGCTGCCGAAGCAAGCACAGGCAATGCATTTTTAAAGTATTTACTTGGCAGATAAACTGGAAGATGTGGAAAACATATTTGTGAGGATAATCATGGCAGCATGGTTTGTAATCTCTAAAGAGTAAAAACAACCTTAAAGTATTCAGTAATAGTAGATTGAAGCTGGACACCATAGTACATGCCTGTTATCAAAGCTCTTGAGAGGTCAAGGTAGGACTGCAAGTTCAAGGCCAGCCTGTGCTATATAGCAAGTTCAAGCCCAGCCTGGACCAAACAGCAAGGCTCAATTTAAAAAAACAAATAAACAACAGGGGAATGAGTAAAAAAAAAATTACTGTACATTGTTACAATGGAAAATGGTGCAATCATTAACTACAGTGCAGCAGACCTCCAAATATTGATTACTGATAAAGAACGTTCAGGTGGGTAAGAAGCTACTATGAAGCTGAGGGGCATTTTTGGAAGGATATACAAGAAACTGGCAAGAATGGTTGCCTCTAAGAACTAGGTATGGAAGAGACAAGGTAGGAAGAAAAATTACCTGTCATCACCTCTCTTTTTTGAATCTTTTGAATTGTATAATATATATTATCCCCCAAAATTTAAATAATTAAATGAATAAGTAAAATGCAATAAAATACATAGGTCTGACATACAAAAATAAGGTGATTTACGATTAAACAATTAGAAGTAAATGGAGTATAAGTCTGAAGTCTAGCCTGTCCTTGACATGGAGCCTGGAACTCTGGTTTCTGTACTGTTACTGATCTAATTAGTTTCCATCCCTATAAAAGGAGATGACAGATAGTATGCAGCAAGGATTGAAGTGTTAGGTGCTTTTCCTTTGGTCTTTAGTAGTAGTAACGGAAATTATTAACACTGATGGGAGAAGTAAGGAATCTTGACTACTTTTGGACCATCTCTAAACAAGGAGTCATCTTAACAATCTATTTTCTAGATGATCCAATGCCTCCTGAGTATACAAAACTTCTCAGGAAGGGTCCCACATCATTCTTCTAATGGCTATTGATTTATAACTGGTCAAAAAAAAAAGTAAGCCTCTTCAATTCTTTGTATCTGGAGTCTAAGAAATTTTTGAATATCATGGAGATGGAAGGACACCATTTAGTGCCACTACTGAAAAACTGAAAAGAAAAAAAAAAGCTATCAGTTTGTTAAAAATAAAAGACCATGTTGGCAGATGGCATGGTAACCACATAAAAGTTTGTGACATAACGATCAAATTGTGTAGTGGAGTCAACCAGGACTGGGGGTAGACAATAAACTTTTTACACTTGATCTCAGCCAAAAGGCAGACAAGTGATAACGAACTCTTTATATATACTCCCACAACTTATCTCAATGTGCTATGAACTTACTTGGTTTCTCTACTCTACTGTGAGCTTTGCCATGTTTTGTATGAACAGTGGCAGGGAAAGTGCCTGATACCTAATGGGTACTTAAATCTTCAGACTGGGTTCCAAAACAAATTTGAAAGCAAGTTAAGATAGTGGTTTTTATTCGTTTCTGACTAAAGCTCGGGACCCTTTCCCCAGGAAAATGCACATATCCATGTATTAAGGTTTATATCTAGATGTCCCCTCAAAGCCTCATGAGCTCATAGGAAGAGACTGAGTCAGGGAAGTGTGATATTCATCAGTGGATAGTCCACTGATAACTTTATAGCTAAATGTGATGTTGGGTGGTAAAGCCTGGTCAGAGAAATAGGTCAGCTGGGGGTGTGGCCTGGAAGGTCTAACTCCTTCCCTCCTTCCTTGATCTCTTTCTGCTTCCTGTCTGCCATGCCAAGAACAATTCCCCTCTGCCATGCCACTCTGCCTTGGAGACAGCCAGCTATGGACTGAAACCTCTACAGACTGAGCCAATATAAACCTTTCCATCTCTAAATTGTGGATGTTGTGTCCCAGTGACAAGAAAGTAACTAAGACACCACATATGCAAAGAAATTTAATGAAATTACATGGAAATCATGGGACATTGGCCCTTTCTGCATTTTTTAGACCTTCACACAAACCCGAGATTCTAGATTGAGAAATTCCTAAATTTAGGGCTGAGGACATAACTCAATGGAAGAGTGCTTGCCTAGCATCCATGAAGGCCTAGGGTTGGTCCCCAGCACCACAAAATGCCCCCAAATCCCCTAAACTTAGAATAAATATATAATCAGAGAGAAATGGGGAAATCTTTATAAACATATTCAATCTCTATTTTTGTTTTTTAAGTACTGAGTATTGAACCCAGGGTCTTCACACTGAGCTACAACTCTATGCCTTATTTTGAGACAGGGTCTAGCTGAATTGCTCAATTGCCCAGACTGGTTTAAACTTGTGATTCTCCTGCTTTAGCCTCCCAGAGTCCTGAGATTACAGGCATGAAATCTGGCTTCCATGTTTTTCTCTTATAAAAACCATGCTTCTTTCATCTTCATGTAGAAATTTTTGGTTAAGGAAAAGGTCCTTTTTTCATGCAGAAATCTGCCCCTGGCTGGGATGAATAGATTCTATATCATTTATAAAAAATTTTTATGGTGCTAGGGATTGAATATGGCCTCACATATGCTAGGAAAGCACACTACCACTAAGACTAAGCTATATTCCCAATCCTATAGTTTCAGATTCACCTATAAATTAGGTATTTTGCAGTTATTGTAGAAAAATGCATTTTATAGTAATTTTATTTATAATTTTTATTTTTTTGAGACATAGTCTCACTATATAATCCAGGCTGCCCTTGAACTCCTTATGTAGCCCAGACTGGCCTCAAACTGGTGTTCCTCTTGCTTCAGCCTCCCTGGGATTACAGATGTGTCACCATGCCCTGAGCAAAAAGTAACTTTAAAGAAAGTATTATTTATTAACCTTTATTAACTATGCACTGACAGTCAAGGACTGTGAAGCACAAGGGACAGTCATGACTCAAAGAGATCACAATATGGTAGAGGGTATCCTGATAAACTTGAGTGTTTGAATTTTTGCCTCTCGGTACGTATGATGAAGACAGTAGTGGGTGGGATGAGCAGAGAGCAACTGTAAATTCTTTAAGGGAAGAAAATGAACCTATATTCATTTTATAAGAGCAATTGGCTTTATTCTGGCCGTACAGCTGTTAGTCTCCCACCCCCAGTTCCCAGATTATCCATAAGGAGACAGAACTTCTGGATAAGTACTGGCTGACTACAGATGATTAAGACAACACTTATTAAACTGAATGCTCTCCCTGCAGAATGAAGGTGCTGCAACCATCTTAACAACTTTCCTAAGACCCAGCCTATGAATGTTTCTGGGAGTGATATTTTTCAGTTGAACGTCATATAAGGAAATCTCAAAGCTGATCTGACACCAATAACTACCCAAGGGAAGATTCCTCTCGGTAACACTTCTGGCAGCTACAGGCTATTTAAGAATACTAACAGCCATAAAATGTATTCCCAGTCAACAATAATCATTACAAACTTGCTCCTCATACTCAACTAAAGCCTCCCTTTTTCCAACCACATACTAAGCTCTGACTTCTGAAGCCAGAAATTAGCCAATTCTTTCTCCCATATTGTCCAAGTATTTGAAAACAATTATTTGTACTTCTGAATTGTACTCTCCAGACTGAATTCCTTAATTGTTGTGTATGTTTCCTTCAAAACATTTTCAAATGCATCATCTTGTTCCTGGTCCTTACAGCTCTGTAATGCTTGGCTAAAGTCTGCTTGAACACAGTGTTCCAACTGTGATTGATCTAACCACCCTGGAGCCCAGAGGGATTATCCTTTTGATTTGGACACATACTTTCCTTTTCTGTGTGTGTGGTGCTGGGGATCAAATCCAGGCCCTTGTACATGCTAGGCAAATGCTCTAACATTGAGCTATTCTCCCCCGCCCCCCCATCAATACACTCTTAAAAGGCTTTTGTGTTCCTTTCCTAAGTACCATTTTCTAGTAAGGTTTTGCCTGTTTTTACCTGGCAATCAAATGTGTCTAATTTAATTTCAAATTGTCTCAGCACCAAAAAAAAAAATTTTTTTTTTGGAGGGGGTGCTTGCTATGTTGCCTAGGCTGACCTAACTCCTGGGTTCAAATGATCTTCCCACTTTAGCCTTACAAAGATCTGGAACTACAGTCAACCACTACCACACCTGGCTTTTAAATATCTGCTTTTAGCCACCTAGTCTGTGGTATTTTGTTACAGCAAGCCAAACTAAGACAGTATTTTGATGCACTTTTTAATGCAATTTCCTTGGAGTATGGAAAATTCTACTTGTGTACAACAGAGAATGAAAAAACAGTCATACACAAACCAGCTGATCCACTGGGGAAGCAGGATCTCCACTGACCTTTAATTCATACCCAAAAACTAAAGCCAAAATGGTAAAGTAGAAAATTTATTCCCTACTAGTTAAGGCATTTGCAAGTACAAAAAACATAGCGGTAATTTTTCTTTGAAGAATGCTTTTCTCTCAAATTTGGTCAACACAATGCAGTTTCTTGTCTACAGAGCAACAAACATCCATCTTTCATCCTATTGCCTTAGAAAGGCAAGACCTTGATCTAAGTAGCTTTGGTGATAACTCAGATCATTTTTAAGTATCTAGGTAACATGCAGTAGTATTTATTACTAGAGGGGAAAAATATACTTCAGGTGGTATAACATCAGGACCTTTTCTTCTCTGTAGCATCTTAAAACCAAACCTTTAAGGGATCATGCCTATTATACATTAGCAAAAGATGTTTTAAGACTTGCCCGTAGCAATATAATAAACAATGCCTGAAAAAAAAATGAAATCAAATAAACCAAGTATGTTTGCCCAATTACAATTTCTATAGTTATCTTCCATTTACAGTGTTATGGTTTGGATTTGAAATATCCTCCCAAACTCATGGGCTAAAGGCTTGGTTGCCAGCTGATAGGTTTTTGGAGAAGTGATTGGATCCTGAGGGCTCTAACTTCATTAGGTGGATTAAACCACTGATGAGAGCATAATTCGATGGCATTATTGGAGGCAAAAGAAACTGGAGGTGAGCCCAGGAGCAGGTCATGGGGTAGAGGGGCGTGACCTTAGGGAGTGTCTGATCCCCAGCCCCTTCCTCTCCTTTCCTCCAGGCTCTTCCTTCTGCCTCACCACAGGCCTGAAAGCAACACAGCCAGTTGATCATGGGCTGAAAACCCTCAAACTGAGCCAAAGATAAATTTTCCCTCCTTTAAGTTGTTATAATCAGGTACTTTGTAACAATGACTATAAGCTGACTAGCACAAAGTATTTCAGTGATAGCTGCTCTGATGGGGGAAGTCATTATTTCTGAATTATGCTAGTGAATATTTTGTAAATGGGTATTTGATTGTATTGCAGTTTTTCAGTAGATTTTAAATATAAGAGGTGGCCTAAAAAAAAATGTGTTTTTGATCTCCACCTTTTTTTTTTTTTTTTTGTACCAAGGATTGAATTTGGGTCCTTGTGCTTGCGCAGCAGGCGGCGAAACCACTGAGCTAAATCCCCGGCCCTTAAACAGCAAAGTTTCTTTGTTTTCTTTTGGTACCAGGAATCCAACTCTGGTCCTTGTGCTTGCGAGGCAAGCGGCAGAACTACTGAGCTAAATCCCCGGCCCACATCTTTCAGTTTTAACATTAAAGTATGAGAGAAATGTGAGTTCATGCTGGGGGACAATAATGTAACTTTTATTTGCTGCCTTTTCCACACCAATTGTTGTTTATTTATTTTTGAATTAATTATTTTTTGGTACTGGGGACTGAACTCGGTACCTTGTGTTTGCGAGGCAGGCGGCAGAACCATTGAGCTAAATCCCTGGCCCACCACACCAATTTTTAGTTTTCTTAAAAAACAAGATTTAAAATGCCAGTTATTGTGAAAAGACACACGGGGCAACAGAAAAAGGTGAAGAGTTTGTTTGTTTTAAATTGGAAAGAGAAAAACAAGAGTCTGAGGTGTGGGTGACCACCACAAAAATAGCTTTGGGGACAGTGACACTGGGTTAGGTATGGGAGGGAGAAGGGCCAGGTAATTTGTCTCAAACGGGAGGGTAGGATTTCATGTGGATGTTTAAGGTATCTGCGTGGCAATAATAATCTTGGAATTCCTTTCATGTTACTATAGCTCGTATTTTCATTGCTGTCTCTAACTTTATTATGCAGTGTAATAAAGTTTTATTTAATACAAAGTCCATTTGGACTAAAGCATAAAAAGGTTGTAATTTTGTTCCTGGCCAGCAAAGTCATACCTCAGGTGTGTCTTGGTAAACTATGTGTCTGGATGAACTACGCAGCATACAAAGTTTATTTGGGGAGGGGGGATAGGGGTGTAACTGGTAGAGCAATGGCTAGCACATACAAGGCCCTGGGTTCCATCCCTCGCACTGCAAACAAAGTTTATTATAAAATTATTTTTTAAATTATTTTGTCTTGATTTTCTAGTACAGGAAAAATAAGTACTATGAGTTTAATGGTCTGCTGTAGACGTTAGGACCAAAGTAAAGAGAGTTAAAGAGAGATCCAAAGGGTTGCTTCAAATAAAAATAACCAGAAAAAATAGGCTACTGAAGAGCCTCTTCCCCAGAGGTGAGTTTCAGCATTCACATAATACTTTGGAGCGGCTGTCCTAAACTCTCCGCCTGAATCCACTCTTCTCTGGATTATTTTTTTCTTTTTTCTTTTTGAGACAGTGTCTTTCTATGTATTCTAGGCTGGCCTTGAACTCACTATGTAGCCCAGGTGAGCCTCAAACTCATGGTGATCCTCCTGCCTCAGCTTCCTGAATGCTAGGATTACAGGCGTATGCCACAATGCCTGGCTCCTCTTTTGGAATTTCTGAACTCTTTATATAAACATTCCATATTAGCATCAGCTGTCCTCCTATGGCACTGTAAGACATATCTACCTATCATTTTGGGGGAGGTGGTTAGTAAAGGAGGCAGTCATTACTCCTTATTAGAAATGAGAATGAAAAAAGACACCCGGGGTTACTTTAGTGTTCTAATTGGCAGCTACACCAGATTGACAATCTGTTATGCTGAAATGGAATCAAGTCTGTAACACAAATCCTTTAATACAAGATACAAAGACTTGTAATATACATTAGGCTAGTTCAGTTAAAACTAAAACAAAACAAAACTTTGGTACACTGTAACTGAACTTCAGGGAAAAAAAAACCCAAACTCAAACAGAGAAATATAATTTAAGTGTGGCTGAAAGCTGGGAATCATGAGGCCCAGTATATGAAGACAAACACGTTACTGAGGCACATGCTTCTTGGCCTTGAGGTATGCAGGTGAAAGAGAGGTCACACCCTGCTGCAGGACGGAAGATCAAAGTTGACACAGGGCTCCAAGAAAACATTTACCAGAGGAATGTGATGATTCATTTATCAGTCCAGAAATCCCAAGTACAAAACTTCAAGATATAAGAAGGATCAAATTATATCATGTATATGATTTAATTTAAAAATTCTTAGCCCTCTTACATTATATTATCTACATTATAATAGTAAAAAAATCAAATTACATTCATATGAAGCTTTTATCAAAAGAAATCAAATCCATTTTTATGAAATTTTATAGTACAATTATTTTCTAGTGGGTCTTTTCTTAGGTCACAGTATTTGTAATTCCATTTACATCTGTATAATTTTTTAAAAGTGAAAAACAAAAGGCAGTCGATAGCAATCTAAGTTTTCATATGCAAAAAATTCCCTTCAGTTTCCAGGCCAGTAACACATGGTGATGTCGACTTGTCCTCCAGACATGGACGGCTACCAAAGATTCCAGCTTACGGAGCATGCAGGCCTCGACTCATTAGGAACGCTTTTTGGTTTGGCTCACGTTTCAAGAAATTCTGGAGCATTTCCATGCCGTCCAGAGATCCCCCAGGTTTCAGGATCAGGTTTCTGTATTTCATTCCAACCTGACAAAATAAAACATCATGCTTAATAATTCATGGTCATAGCAGTTCTCCAAATCTCTAGACACAAAAATCAAAGCTGGTAGAGGTGAAGAAAAAGGAACTTCAGCTTTACTAGTCTAGATGTTCTCTTCTGCCAACACTATAGCTCTTTAGTATTTATTTATTTAGGTAGCTAAGAGATTTGGAGCTTAAACCTAAAGTCTTCTGCTCTGTCATTTATTACTGCCTTGTTTTGTCTTCTACTTTCAGTAGTGAGCTGAAAACATGGGACAAACAGATAAGCAAACATAGACAAATGGAATACATAGCATGTTCCTATTTGGTATTCCACCTCAAATACATTTATTTTTCCTTCCTTCCTTCTCTCTCTCTCTTTTTCTCTCTCTCTCTTTTGACAGGGTCTTGCTATGTAGTTCAGGCTGGCCTTGAACTCACTATGTAGCCTCAAACTTGTGGTGATCCTCCTGCCTCAGCCTCCCGAGTGCTGGGATTACAAACATATGCCACCACGCCCAGCCCTCAAATACATTTTCCTTCTTTTTTGTTTTGGTATTGGGGATCGAACTTGGGACCTTGCCCTTTCGAGGAAGGTGGCAGAGCCACTGAGCTAAATCTCTGGCCCTCAAATACATTTTCAAAAGGGTTAGCAGAACAATTGTTCCAAGAGGTTCCAAACAGTGATTCTGTGTACCGGGAAAACAGCAGCATAGCTACTGTCAAATGGCTTCAGCTGTTTTAATGAGGGGCACATTTAAAAAACCAAAACCAAAACAACCACCCTTCTTCTTATGAGTGGAGGTAGAAAGAATGGCACTAGCCCCACAGTGCAAGCTGAGGCATTTCCTTGGGGTCAGTACTAGAAATGAGGACCTTGGCAATGTTGTCTTTGGGAATGAAGTCTGGAATTTTAAAACATCAAAGTTTCTCTGCCCTTGCTTACATAAACATATGAGCAGATAAAGTGAAAGAAAAGTTGTTACTTGGTACCAGCATTATTCCATATTTTTCACTGCCCTTTCTCCGCCCTTTAGGGAAGCAAGATAAGTCAATCAAACATAATTTCAAATAAAATAAGTAGTTCAGAGTGCCACTTAAGTTTATGTCCATTATATCTTTTCACCAACAGGATTAATCATCTTTTTGAGTACATGAAGAGCTAGAGAATTGCCAGAAACTGACGGAATCCAACTTTTAACTTACAACAAGATTCTGCTTGGTGCAATCATTAGAGATAAATGTAAAGTGTTAAGGCAAATAAAACATAAACTAAATCCATCAAATTATATATAAAATTATTTAATACTTCACAGAGTCATAAAATCAAAACTTTTGGAGTTGCCTCTTGGTTTTAAATGGAAATCATTTACAGCTAACATTTAATTTTATCGTCTGGACACTGGTCAGAAGTAAATAGTCAAACATTAGTTACCTTTCCATAACTCCAATAGAAATATAATACGAAGTTGGCATGGTGGTGCACGCCTGTAATCCTAGCATGCTGGAAGGCTGAGGCAGGAAAATAGCAAGCTTGAGCCCTGCCTAGGTAACTTAGTGAGTTGGCAAGACCCTGTCTCAAAAGAGGATGGGGATGTAGCCACATGCAAAGGCAGTGGGTGCAATCCGTAGTACTGCTCTAAAAAAAAAAAAGAGGTATGTATACAACCTTACACATTTCCTGCTAGCCACATTTAAAAAAGTTAAAAATCAAAAAATGAAATAAACTTTTTAATTTTACTTTTGGTGGTACTTGGGGATTGAACCCAGGCCCTTCTTACTGGGCTATATCCCTACGCCCATCCCCTCTTTTTAAAAAAAATTTGAGACAGGCTCTTTCTAAATTGCTTAGTTAAGGCTGGGCTTGAATGTGTGATCCTCCTGCCTCAGCCTCCCTGGGGTGCTTGAATTACAGGCATGTGTTAGCATGCATAGCTGTGAAATTAATCTGTAATTTTATTTTATTAGGACACACTTATGATACATAGTGATCACAGTCAGCTTGGGCATTTGATACATATACATATTGCATTTTGATTTTTTTACTCCCCCTATCCTCCTTGCCTTCCCAATTATAAAAAAATATTTTTATTTATTTATTTATGTATTTATTTATTTTTGAGTCAGGGTCTCACTATTAGTTCAGGCTGGGCTTGAACTCATGGCAATCCTCCCAAGTGCTGGAACTACAGGCATGCGCCACCACGCCCAGTGAGAAGAAAGGCTCCAAATTTTGATATAACATTTTATTTAAACCTCGGCAAAAACCAGGGTAGGTGGTACACCCCTGTAGTCCCATCACTTTGGTAGGATGAAGTGGGAGAATCACTTAGGCCCACAAGTTTGAGGCCAGCCTGGGCCAACAGTTAAAACCCCATTTCCACCAATCAATAAGCCAACCAACCAACCACTGTATCTACAATGTTATCATTTCAATATGTTCTCCAGTTGCACCAGCCTTATTTCAAGTCTCAGTGACCACATGTGACTACCATATTGCATGGGTCTAGGTCGGTGATAGGGAACCTTTTAGAGACTGAGTGTCCAAACTGCAACCCCAAACCCACTTATTTATCAGAGTGCCAATCGTGCAATTACACCTGAATTCTGAGGTTTTAGTTTAGAAAAGACTATCATTATCTGATGCTCAGCTGCTGGGGCAACTTGGCTCATGTGCCAACAGGGAGGGCTCTGCATGCCCCCTGTGGCAGTGTGCCATAGGTTTGCCACCACTGGTCTAGGGTCTGAAGCTAAAGATCTCTAAGAGTGCTTCTAAGTGTTCTAGTTCAACATGGAAAATGCACATACCAATCTTGTTGTCTTATCTGTAAGTTTTGGACAGATTTTCTTAAAAACAAGAGGATCTGTAGTCACTGATACTGAACCTCCTTAAAACTCTGGGGATGAAGATTTGGAGCTAGATTAGTTAGCTTTAGGGAAAACACAACAAATACACCCACCCACACAGTGTCATTTCTTATGTAGTCTGCAGCAATATTTCTTTTCTTACAGCAATTCAGAATCTAAAATATGAGTATGACTATTCATGTCATAGAAGGAGTATATCAGAGTTCTTAAGTCCAACCTTTCCCTTTCTTTCGTGCTCAATGTGTCTAAATTTGACTGGCATCTTAAATTGGTGGGTGGAGCAAGGAAACACTGGGTTCGATGGGTGCAGCAGTATAGGAAGAACACAGAGAATATTTTAAATTGTTTATCAGGGAAAACATGTATTAGCAGTAGAGGCAATAATATAATGAAACTTCATGTATCTATCACCCAAGCTTAATTATTTACCTGCAGAAATTCTTCATGCTCAAGGCCTGTACATTATATATACTTTATTAAATGATATATTTCCACAAATATTATGTGAACTGCAGTGAAAAGCTAAATAAAACATTAAAAAATCACTCCAAATGCTAATATCAAAGTATTCTCATCTTATGTGAAGAATTGTAATTTTAGGGGGTAAAGATAAGGAAACATTTGAAGATTTATGTGGTCCTGTATAGCGACAGCTCATGACTCCTCTGCATGGTAGAGTTCTTTCAGAGCAGGGCACTGTTTAGTCTCATATTATGTAGCTCAGTACAGCTCAAGTCTTCCTCTGCTTATGGCTCCAAACAAGCTGATTCAATTTCCTGAATTACAGAGCAACAGTCTTTTAATAGTTTCATTTCCTTTGCAATGAAGTTTTGAGAAGACTCTGTGAGCCATTTTGTTAATAGAATGTTGCTCTTGGTAAGGAAAAAAGCAATTAAGTGAATTTTTGTGTTTTAGAAGGGTACCAGCTTTTGTGGGTGGGAGAATACAGTCTGGGAGACATCTGCCACAGGTGGAAGGAGTATTTGCCATAAGTTATGCAACTTTGTTTACGCAATAAAGAAACTTTAACTGGGAGGAAAGCAGGAAGAGAAGCCCTAAGACAATAACATTTTCTGATTACTAACATCCTTCAGAGGATGGGCACGCATTAACAACTGCTGTAAATCCTCCCATGAAGAAAAATCAGTTTCAGTCACTTCTGGTTTTGAATCCTGAAGGATCTCCAATACTGATGATTTCTATAGCAAGACCAGGAGCTCTGGAGTCAGGACCAAGTTTGAATTTTTCCTTGACCTCAGCTATGTGATCTTGCACCTAAGTCTCCTTATTTGTAAAATGGAAATAAAGCCTACCTCTGGGCATGTAAGCTATTTCAGTCCTTTGCCCACTGTCTAGTATAATAGCTGGCATACAGCGGTATTTAATAAATCTTTTCTCCCCCTGCAGTACTGCAGATTGTATCTAGGACCTTTACACTGAGCTACATTTCTAGACCTTTTTATTTTAAGAAAGATCTCACTAAGTCACTAAGTTGCCCAGGCTGGGGTTGAATTTGTAATTCTCCTGCCCCAGTCCTCCAAAGTTCTGGGATTACAGGTGTGAACCACCATGTCCAGCTGATATTCAGTAAATCTTATCCCTCTTTTCTTTTCCTTTCCTCTCACACTGCCCCCAAATGCAGTTAGTTACTCACATATAGTTCAGGGAAATAAATGCATTAATGGTTTGACACTTCCCTTAAAATTACTTTTGCTTCCCTTAGAGAAAAGCATGAGAAACTTCATCTCCACTATTAGTAAGAAACAGAATGTATAATTCAGTAGTTTATTAAGTAGGAGAGACAAGGCACTCATTTTATCTAAGAACATGAATATTTGGAGGTAGTGTTTTAACAGGAGTCATAATTATCCAAATTCAGTAATGAAAACATAAATGGGAAACAGACTGGGTCTCCTGCTACCTGCAGCATCTCTGAGGCGGCACCTGTGAGCTCCCACTGCCTCTCAACCTTCCGACACAAGGGAACAGAACCAGGCTCGTCTGGCTGACTCTGAGTAGCAGGCAATGGGTATGGGAGCACTGGCCAAGGACAGGCACCTAACAAGCTCTCACCAGGCTGCTTTAGAACTGGACTTTGAAACCTTTCCTCCCAAGCCTGTAACTTCCTTCCCACAACACACCCTTTGTTTTCTATGAGGGTGGGGAGAGCGTGGGAGGGAAAAAAATATCTTTGACAATAACACAGGAGGGAGAGAAGGAAAGGTTGGTGCAGGTAGTCAAGGAGATGGAAACAAGAAGAGTAGTAGAAATTATTGTCTGATTGGAAGAGGCCCCTGGAAACCTTGAATAGAATTCCAGTTTGTGAAGACAGCAGGATAAACCTTTTCTTATGGGGAGGGAGATGAGAAAAGTACTCTGGGTAGGAATATGTATTACTGGGATAGCACCACAGTGAAACACTGGGGAAACAAAGGTGAATAAAATACTTCCTTTTACAAATATCTTATTACTGGGCCGGGGATTTAGCTCAGTGGTGCCCGCTGCCTGCCTTGCAAGCCCAAGGTCCTGAGTTCCATCCCCTGGTACCAAAAAACAAAGAAACAAAGAAACAAAGAAACAAAGATCTTATTACATAGAAGAGGAAATAAATATGTAACTTATAAGGTAGAGTATTAGAGATCTAAGAGGAACACAAAGAAGGGCTGGAGGAATACAAAAGGAGAAAAAACAGCTTCTACTTGGTTGGGATTCAAGATTTAGGTATTTGTAAATATTCATTCCGGAAAAATCAATCTCATCTCCTTCCATCATTCATTAAATCAGGCAAAACATCCCAGGCTGTTAGAAAAGGTGGAGCTACCAGAACAATCAGCTGATGAGTGGTAGATCAGGAGAGTGGAAGTGGAGATGAGAACTGGATCTATTTGTCAGGACCTTCAAGAGAGAAAATTCCCTATTCTCTCCTAGTGACACACAGTGATTCTGTTTAAAGAGTACTGGCATGCTTAACTCACATTCTTTTAGCATACATTCTCAGTCAGATAATTTAATCTTTTTTTTTTTTGGTACCGGGGATTGAACTCAGGACCCTGCGCTTGCAAGGCAGGCAGCAGAACCACTGAGCTAAATCCCCGGCCCTCAGTCAGGCAATTTAATAATTCCTCATGTTTCTGTGTATGTTACTAAATGTAAGATAGAGCTATCTCCTTAGGGCACAACAGACTTAAAAGGCTGCACCTAACTATCCTGACTTACTTGCTATTTCTGAAGTGATATTTACTTCTATTTCTTCACTGGTGGAGGAAACAAAGGTTAGCAATTTCTCTAAATGCAAAAGAAGAGGAAGATAATTTAACTTAACAGTATAATTGCCACTGAATCCACAATGTCTATTATCTCTTAGGAAATTTTCCCACAATGAAGCTGCCTTATAAAAAGAAATGGCCCTAGTTAAAATGCTCCCAGTTTTTCAACCCTATGATTACCTGCTGGATTTTGAAATTACATTTGGTGACCTTGAAGATATCCTGAAAGAGTTTCTAGGGCTTGCTAGAAAAGTGTTAATCTCAAAAGTTAAGAGGGGCTAAGGATTTAGCTCAGTGGTTCTGGCGCCTGTCTCGTAAGCGTAAGGTCCCAAGTTTGATCCCCGGTATCAAAAAAAAAAAAAAAGTTAAGAGAAGTTATGACTGATAATGAGACAACTTCTCCATGTTTTACTAAAAACAAAGACTTTTGGTAACATTTAATAAACCAATGAAACAGTTAAAATGTATCTATTTACTATGAAGAATAATGTAAAACTTATACATAAAAACACAGGTAGCATACTTTTAGGCTACAGTTCTCCTTGCTATGATCTGATCTGGTTCTCAGAGAAGACCTTGGGGTTTGTAGGATGGCACGAGGTTCTAAAAGAAGGCCTGGATATACGCTGCTGTGTTGCAAGACTAATAATGTTCATAAAAATCTCCCAGCCTGCAGCCTCTGGTGCCTGGGTCAAACAATAGCAGATGCTGACTCCTGAAGGGCCATCCTGCTCTCTTCTCAAAATGATGCAAACACATATTAGGGAGGGTGAGGCCCTGAGACAACATAGTCTGCATGATACACTGTGATTGTTCTGATTCCCATGACTTCAGATCATTGAGCATTAAGCTATTTTATACCATAAAAATTGCTACTGTTAGCTAAGCGTAGTAGTACATGTAATCTTAGCCCTTGGGAGACTGAAGCAGGAGGACTGCTGGTGTTCAATGACAGCCTGGGCTACACAGTGAGTTGAAGGTCAGTCTGAGCTACATATAGTGACACCCTGTCACCTAAGAACCAAAAACCAACCCCCCCCCCCAACAACCAACCAAAACAAACCAAAACCAAAACAAACCCCAAACCAAAAATTCCTATTTTTATACCTAGGGAAGAAACCACCCACTGAAACTAAAATAAACGCACAAAATCTGAAAACACCAAAGGTGATACCATCGTTTGCAGCGTTAGTTAATGACAAGACTTTGACTATGGAACAAAATTAATAATGTGTGATTTACTGATCTGAAGAACGATATTTCTTTTTCTATACATTACAACACAAGTGTAATAATCTAAGCTTTTTTTTTTTTGGCAGAACAGGGTCACTATCACAAAAATCTTTAAAATGTATTTGACCCCCCTTTTATGGTACTGGGGGGATTAACTAGGGGCCTTCACATTGAGCTACATCTCCAGCCCTTTTTTAATATTTTGTTTTGGAAGAGGGTCTTGTTAATTGCTAAGTCACACAGACTGGGCTTGAACTGGGCTTGCAATCCTCCTGCTGCAGCTTTCTAGAGTACAGGGATTGTAGGCCTGTGCCACCAACCCTGGGTATTTAAAATCTTTAAATCAGGTGTTAGAGTAAATATCTCTAAAGCAAAACAAAGCAACCCACAAAAACAAACAGTACATTATGAGAAGCAATGGTTCTAGTATCTGTCCCTGCAGTGAGGGGTGGAGTTCAAAGAGCTTCTTGGCTTTTGGACGGAGCCAGGTCCACTATTGCTGTGACAGCAAGGACTGACAGGATACTTCACAACATTTAAAAGGAAAGGAAAACGAAGTCAAAAGAAAGGGATTAAAGCCAGACTCATAGCATAAAGCATATAATAGACTGCACTGTTGAGTCCAGAATTTTAGTAAAGCTGAAAATTTTTTAACATCACCATGAAACAGCTCCAAGTTGCTGGGATCTTTTTCTCTATGTTCAACCCCTGCTCCTTTGTTGAAGTGAATAGTATGGCTGCCGGCCAAGCTGTGAAGTTTGAGAATAAGCAGCACAGAGAAGCCTAACACCAGGATTGCTTGTGCTGGACTTGTGAGTAGCTTGAGACCCACTGATTTGGCTGCTCTCTTGACAGCTGGAAGAGCAGAGGCTCCTGGGGATGGGGCCATGTGAGTGGACACACAGAGGAGGTGAATGAAGGAGCTGAACTTTGGGGGATGCATACTTATGCCAGGAAGCCTACCAACCAGGGAGAGTCAGGAAGATGTCAGAACTGTACTTGTATCATTTAGCTTTTGTCTCTTTCTTTTCCAGTTTCTAAAACACCCCATGAAAAGGTAAAAATAAAGAAAAGCCACATAAAATGTTTAGGAAAACGTTAATAATCATCCACAAACTTAACACCCTGAAACAAGCACTAGACAACATTTTGATGTGCTTTTCCCCTAAATATATATATATTTTAAATTGCCTCTAGGGCTGGGGATTTAGCTCAGTGGTGCCACCACCTGCCTTGCAAGTGCAAGGTTCAGAGTTCGATCCCCAGTACAAAATAAAACGCATCTTATGGTATAAAATATTTTGTAATGTACTTATTTGGCTTATGTAATAGTTACAATTAAACATTGCAGACATGCCTGGTATGGTGATGCATGCCTGTAATTCCAGCATTCAGGAGGCTGAGGCAGGAGGATTTTGGTGAGTTCAAGGCCAGTCTGAGGTACATGGTGAGACCTTGTCTTAAAAAAACCAAAATCACAAACAACCAACCCCCCCCAAAACCCCCAAAACAGAACAAAACAAAAACAACCTACCTCCCCCGCAAAAACCCACAAAAACAACACTCCATACATAAGCAAAAGCTTATTGAATGCCTTCTCCAAGTCCATTTTTTTTTTTGGTACTGGGGATGGAACTCAGGACCTTGAGCTTGCAAGGCAGGTGCAGTGCCACTGAATTAAATCCCTAGCTCTTCCCCAAATCCATTCTTATGGTCAGATCACCTGGTTCAGATGATCTAGAAGATTTCATAAATGGGTGGGTTTTGAGTGGGACCCTTAAGAATGGTAGGATTTTTGAGAGGTACAAACAAGGAAGATGTCCATCTCAGGTGGAAGAAATAGAAGGAATAAATGTGTGAAAGCATGGGGGAACACATAAACTTGTGTGACACACAGGAGGTGCTGGGCATTAAGGAAGGGGCCTGACAGCCAACCTGTGGGCTGAGAACAAAGAGAAGGATAACAAGAACCAAGGTGTAAAGAAAGAGGTAGATGGGGGTCCCTGGTGTTGGTGAGAAGGTTGTTAGTGGTGTCTCTGAAGGGAGGATAACTTTCTGGTTCAGCTGGTGAGGGCAAGGCCAGGAAACTAAAGTTCACAAAAACTTTCTCACACCAAGAAATTATTCTATAAATGAACAACAGGATAGTAGTGCTGACTGGAGTTATCATAGCTGGTAGCAAGTTTTCTTCCAAGATGGCAAACCAGTGAGGCTTGGAGTTAAGAGACATTTCTTCTGTGACAGGAATAAGCTAGCTAAGTATAGGATCAGCATCTTTAATCTAAAATTCTGAAATCCAAAATGCTCCAAATTCAGAAACTTTTTGAGTCTGGACATGACACAAGGTTTTGGATTTAGGAGCATTGTGGATTTCAGATTTTTGGATTAGGGTCCCTCAATCAGTAAAATCTACACAAATATTCCAGAACCTGAAAAACTCCAAAACATGAAACCATTCTGCTCCCAAATAGTTTGGATAAGAGACACTCAACCTGTACAGGTAAAGAAAGATGAAGGTAGTTTCAATTGATCTTTCCTTTTCTCCTTCCCTCTGTGGTGTTGGAGATGGGACCCAGGGCTGCATGAATGCTCAACAAGTGCTCTACCACTGAGCTACACCCTCCCCAAGTTTCTTAAAAAAAGAAGAGAGATCAACTACTACCAGAGAAGTGGGGACTCGGAGGATATTAGTGAGGGGACAGAAAAGAACTACACAGTAACACTGGGTGACCAGTTTGGGTTGGAAAGCATAATCCAGGATAGGGCAGTTAATAGAGTCATACAATCTTCCCTAGCACTCTCTGAATTCCAAGGGCACCCTTTCTACAGGAAATGGGCAAGGAATGAAGGGCTAGATAAGGCTGAAGATCCCATGAGAACAAGTATCAGTAGTGGACCTTTGGTCAAAGGCTGGCCACATCATTTAAGTAGGCTTAAAGGAACCTACCAGATGGGTGGGGTGGGATGGGAGATGCTGGTACCCTATAGGTATTTCTTTAGGGAGAAAGGAGGGAAGGAATGGTGGTCTCAATTATACCAGTGTATTTCAATACATATGTGCAAGTACTGTGTAGTTTAGAAATAATTCAGAGAATAAATCAGAAGACTGAAATAAACAGAACTTGATTTTGATAATCCATTCTCTTACTTCTGAATCAAACAATTTAAAAACAAAGAGGAAAATATATCGACTTTAAAAACAATCTGACAGTTGAGTCTTCAATGAGCATGGAAACTTAGGGACTGTAACACAGGAAGGCTTGGCTGGCTGCCACTTGGCAGTTCACTCGCTGTATACGGGAGGACTGCCTTAGGTTAATGAAGCAGTTTAAGTTACCTAAAGGCAGTTAGGTTACAAACTATACAGTAGGGAGAGTAGCTAGCCACAGAAAAAGGGTGCCTCCTACAGAAGAGGTACAAAGAAAATGAATAAATATAATCAAAACATAGGGAGACCATTTACATCAGGAAAGAGTTTACCTTTCTTTCCCAACTCTATAAAACTAGAACACTGTATGGCACATGTCAAAACTAGCAGCTATAAATTCTCAAATGGGTAAACAAGGCTTTGAATTTTTAATTATGCAATATACTGGAATGTTAATAAGCAAGAAAATGCAGTAGGCTTTCTTTTAACCCTATAGATTTAGAGTTAATCACTTGTACACTGCAACTTAATGATGTACAGTGATTTGAGAAGATGCAAGACCTTAAAGTTAAAAGCTGTTACCAAACTTTTTACTCTAAAATCTAAATGTCATAAATATTTTACACTAAGAGTTAAAAGGAAGAAAGGCAACTACAAAATTAATAAAAGAGAAAAAATACACACAATACCTCTGGATTCATTATCCCTTCTTTTTTAAAACAGCTGTAAAACATGTCCATGGAAAATACTTCACTCCAAAGATATCCATAATACTGGCCATCATATCCCCCTGCCAAATGTCCAAAAGTAGCTGGCATATTTGTGCCTTTAAAAGAAGATACATTTCAATCAGTGTGAGAGCAAGTGTTAATTACCAGGTTCTCAGCTAGCTAAGGTTTCCCTTCAAGGTCTTGCTGTGGGAGGACAGAGTGAATGATAGGATCTCACCTCTGGTACTTGGGTTATGTGTATCCTTGGCCAAGATGTTCACAAACTTCTCTCATCCATGGCTCAACCGCAGAGCTGGTTTCAGCCTAAGCTCAGGAATGTCTAACAATAGTTTCAGAGGCTTTGTTCACACCCATCAGGTAGCTCAGTATTCCATCAGTCTTTCTTAACCCTTAAAGATCCAGATGTCTTAACACTCTAATACTGTACTAACCATACTCTTTCCACTTGTTTTTTTTAGGTGCTGAAGACTGAACCCAGGGCTCTGTGCCTGCTAGGTAAGTACTTTACCACAGAGCCACACACCCCAGCCCTTTGCCACAATTTTACTATCTAAAATGTCTCAGAATAAAATGGCACTTGTTTTAGATGAGTTCTGAAACAAAACTCTATTTGAAAAGCAAAAAAAGGTTTTACCAAGTCAATCTATCTCTAGGGCTACCTTAAGAAGGGGTCTGTCCAAGTGGCTTAAAGCACAGAGTTGCTCTATGGTTTAATATAAACAGGTCACCAAAGGACATGAGGAGGCTAGAGTGACTCAAACAACTATTCTTAACTTTATTATCTCTGTAAACATGGCTGATTCATTTTACAACAATTTCCTTGGTGAAAAAACCTCACCTCACCAACTACATATAAACACACATCTATTGGCCTAAAATATATAAACACACATACACTAATGAATCCATAGGCTTCGGGCTAGAAACTGGCAGTCAAATATAACTGACCTCAGAATCAGAAACAAAAGAGAAGTTCATGCTTCTCTCCAGAATTTTTCTTTCTACCATCTTCTGACTGAAAATCAGAAGGAAGTCATGGTGCACACAGGCAGGGAGGAGCCAAGAGGGTGCTGCCAAGTGTGAATGGCTCTCTCAGCTCCTGGGAGCAGGCCAACTGCTCATGCTTGATTACACTAAAATGCTATGAATCTGCAGCCACCTTTCCTTCAAGCACATTTGGACAGGATAACTCATGGGGATAGTACGCTTATCTGAAAGTCATAGCCTGATTCCAGGAATCAGAAGGAAGCGAAATTAGGCTTGAGCAACTCCACCACCCCTGCATTGTTAGAAGTACTCCCTGTGCTTCATAGGAAAAAGGAGATCAGGAGTTGCAGAATTTACATACCTGGAGTAGCTGCAATTCCTAAAATTTCTGTGCAATATTTGGCATATTCACTTGCAGCATCCAGTGATGTGTTGGTGTGGAGGGACTGATCAACTTTGCTCAAGACAATTTGGCGTAGAGTCAGAAGACCTAATAACATAAGAATGAACATATTTTGAAGAGAGAACCATGTGTTCTAACATGACAAGATCAAAGATTTCAAAAACTGATTTCAGGAGCTGGTTGTGATGGTGCATGCCTGTAATCCCAGCGCTTGGGAGGCTGAGACAGAAGGATTGCCCCTAGTTCAAGGCCAGCCTGGACTACATAGTGAGTTCAAGGCTAGCCTGAACTAGATAGTAAGACCCTGTCTCAAAAAAAAAAAACCACAAAAATCCAAAACTGAGTTCAGTAGAACTCATCATCAAATGGGGAGCAAGACATCTCATTACTTTTACAATTTAAAAGATTTTTTTTCCTTGGGTATATCCCAGAATTTTTCACTCCAATATATTTAGCATGCTTCCCTCTACATATTAGCACATATAAAAAGAAACCACCAATTCTGCATTAAGAAATTCTCATTTTGGGCCGGGGATTTAGCTCAGTGGTTCCAGTGCCTGCCTTGCAAGCGCAAGGTTCCGAGTTCGATCCCTGGTACCAAAAAAAAAAAAAAAATCTCATTTATTTTCTTTAGCTAAATTTAGAAGTCTTACCTGTGTTGACCAGTCTAGAAGCAACGAGCTTTTCAAGCAGATCATCTGTAATAGGACTTCCATCTTTATAATGTTTTGATAATCTTCGGAGGGAATCCATGTCCCACACCCAATTTTCAAGCATTTGTGATGGCACCTCTACAAAGTCAGTTTCCACATTTGTTCCACTAAATCGTGCAAAATCAGTCTAGAAAGGAAACAAAGGAATTTTTAAAGACTGAATGAAAATTATGTGATGAATTATAATTAAAACACAGCAAAATCAGACAACTGTGCTTTTGAATGAGGTGTTACAATATCCTAAAGTGAGTGAAAATAAAATACAGCAACCAAATAACATGAAAAACTTTCCAAATACTGTATATTGAAGTACTATTTTGTTTTGTTTTTTTGGTACCAGGGATCAAACTTGGGACCTTGCGCTTGTGAGGCAGGCCGTGGAACCACTGAGCTAAATCCCCAGGTCACTATTTTGTTTTTTTAAATTACAGACAAATATAGATCAAGAAATCCTAACTAAAAAAAAAAAATCGGTCTAAGCTAAAAAAAAGCCTTAAAATTTGAAAGTCAAAATGTTTTTAAAGAATTTTCTATTAAAATGAAGAGAATCATAAGACAACAACTTCTTCCTAGCTCCTTCTTCAAGTTGCTTACTTTTGTTTATTCAATACATGCTTCTCTGGTGCACTCATCACTCTATTGCTTAACTATTCAAGTTGAAGTCATTTAATGAGTTAAGTTACAACATTCCAATCTGATATCTTTGTGTGTGCTCTAAACTTTAAATCAGTGGTTCTAAGATAAACATGCTATGGAAAGCCTGAGTTGGACCTCTTGGATTGGGTGAAAGATGGTACCTTAAAATAAAGTCTGTTCAGTGAGAGTTAAGTCTGTAAATTACTTGGTAAGTGGGGTGAGTTAAATACTACAGAAAAAGAGAAGGGATACATTCAAAAGTTCAAGCACCTCTGAAAAAAATAAAGGACTGGTTCCAAGGACCTGGACACGGAACATAAAAAATAAAAGTTCAAAAGTTTTTAAAAGCCAGTCGCATACAGTGGTACATGCCTGTAACTCCAGCTACTTTTGTGGCTGAAACAGGAGGATCATTGGGTTTGAGGTCAGCCTAGGCGATTTAGTGAGACCCCATCTCCAAATACAGTGGACCCTTGACTTATGAACTCAATTCATTCATGAGGGCTGGTTGTAACTCAAGTTGGTCAAGTGAAGGCTCAGGCTCCTCTACACAGCCTTCAAAGTCTCTCTCCTGTATCCTGACAGATCTCAGTGTCTTTAGACATTGGCCAAGGATTTCTCAAATAACCCCACACAGGAAAGGATGTTGTAACGTTCCTTCCAGAACTCTTTAAGGGTTAAATCTGTACCTGGAAGCACAAGTGGTTCGCATTTGGGTCATAACTCAAGACTTTGTAAGTTAAAAACGAAAATTTTAGTCCAAACTCAAGTTGTTTGTACGTTAGGTCAGTTGTAACTTGAGGGTCTACTGTAAGAAAAAAATAAGAAGCAGGCTGGGGATATAACTCAGTGGTAGAGTGCCCCTAGGTTTGATCCCCAGTATCAAACATACAAAAACAACAACAACAAAAAGTCAAATTTAGTAAATCGAGCCAGATGTCAGGAAAGCTGCAGGGCA
Organism: Heterocephalus glaber; assembly: GCF_000247695.1. The sequence continues at coordinate 4,036,023 of NW_004624815.1, forward strand.
GAAAGATGGTCAAGCTAGTGTTTTATAACCTTCACACTGTCCACAGAACACTTGTAAAACTGTCGCTGGCAGAGGAGATTTAGCACTGGCCAGACGAGGTCATCTGTAGAAAGGGGGCTGCCATTCTGTTGTCTATCCTTGAACCTCTGTCCTCTTTACATGCCTTACATTCCAACCTTCTCTCCCTGACTTCATCATCCCTGGGGCTCTTACCAGGAGAGAAAAGGAAGAGGGACCTAATCTCTGAGAAGGCAGCAGATGGGACGCCAAATTAGCAGCAAACTACCAGTCTGCTTCTGGCCTAGGGCAGAGGCACAGATGTCAAAACACCATTGTACATTCTGCCTTCCTCTCTTTATGCAAAAACATGTTTTGCTTGACTTCCCATTATAATTGCACTGATTCTAGTTATGAAGAACTGCAAATACTGGAGGGCCAAGGGAGACTACATTCATGAGGTACTAGAATTAGGCCATCTCTGCTGAGAACATTCCAGTAAAAAATTCTTACAGAGAAAGAAGCAAAGATCTCCAGAAATGGAGTCTCGTGCCTCATTCGGACATGTCATTTTCTAACATTACATCCTACTGAAAGATAAAACAGGAGCAGCCAATATCCATGAAGTCTTCACTGGGTCAGGCTCCTTATATGAATTATCTGATTTATATCATCAAGCAATTATGTGATAGAACTATTAACTCCATTTTTGAGATAAGGAAACTGAGGCATATAGAGACTGACAGAAACAGGATTTGAATAATTACAGTTCTTAACAATGAATGTTATTATGTACCCCTTATCTTTTAGATAAATGGGGGAAAGGATTAAATTATGATTATTTTTTTCTCCTCCTCCTCTTTGGTGGTACTGAGGAATGAACTCAGGGCACTCTACCACTAAGCTACATCTCCAGCCCTTCTTATTTTTTATTTTGAGACAAAGTCTCACTGAGAACTCCGGGCTGGCCTTGAACTTATGGTCCTCCTGACAGCCTCCTTAGCAGTTGATATTCTAGGTATGTACCACCATTCCCTGCTTAAATTATAATATTGCAAAATGACTAAATCCTGTTGGAAAAGATCTAAAATTGAAAGGTCTTACATTTAAGTTCTCCTTTATGTAATTAATTAAAATGAGGCTTCAGTTCCTTAGAAATTTGGCTTCTTCTAAATGCTGAAGATTTTTCAAAGACTGAACATAAGCCTGAGGTGCAAAGGTTAACCATTTTGTAACCAGTTATCCTGAATTTTTGATTCTGTAATGTTAATTGCATAATTTTATAACTGGCTTTTAGAGTTACTAACAGTAGAGAAAGGCAAAGTTATGTAATCTGCTAACAAAAAAGGTAAATTTTATATATCTTGCTTGTATAGATTTTTCATTTAGTATTTTTTCATTGAATGTATATTTTAATTATAAAGCAAGAATATGAACAAAAAATTTAAAAATAATCTGTTATTTAGCAACTCCTCACATCAGTGAGACAAATTTGACCTTAAAAAAGCTTAATTTTATAAAAAATTTAAGTTGGATAGTCTGTTCATATGGAAGTTAAAATATGCTTGAAAAAGAACCTGGGACTATAATCCCAGCACTTGGGAGGCTGAGGCAGGAGTATTGCTGCGAGTTCCAGGCCAGCCCAGGCTACATAGTCAGTTAAAGGACAGCCTGAACTACATAGTGAGACCCTGTCTAAAATAAAACAAAACAAAACAACCTCCAAAATAAAAGAACATGGCAATAAAACCAGCTTTTCTATCTTGAAATAAGTGTGTATAAAAACAACATAAAATCCTGAAGCTCAGTCGGTAGGAGTGACCTAATCGTCACTGCACTTCTCTTCACTGAGGAAGATGAGACGGGAGGCATGGTGGAAGCTTTAGAACAGCACAGCGGGGACGAACACCCGACTGAGGATTCCAGCTCCAGAAGTTAAGAGTGGCTTCACTTGAACGCGAATCTCTCATGTCACGGGCGCTAGTGGTAAAGTCACAGATGCAAGTATAATCTACAAATGAGTTTCAGTCAGTATTTTTATTTTCTTTTATTTTTAGTCAGTATTTTTAGATAAGGGAGAAAATTAACCCCAAATAACACAAAGTGTGCATGAGTGTGTGAGTGTGTGTGTGTGTGTTTGGGGGAGCTGTTCAGTATAAAAAATGAACAAATAAATAACTGTAACTCATGAGTTAGAATTAAAATAAGAATCAAGACAGTTATTGTCATGCAGAGTAGAGAAAAGAGGGCTTATTTTACCTAAAGCCACATGGTGGGGGGCAGCACAGCTAACAGATCAACAATGTATTCTAAAGAACAAAAGGAAGTGTTTGCAAGGAGTAAAAGCTAAAAATAGCCTTACTGCTCACTAATTTCCCAAAAGTCAGTCAGCTGTTTTCGCTGTGAGCCCTTTGGGCAACATTATCTAAATATTTTTCAAACGAAAAGACTAAAGAATCTACAAAATTCAAAAGTACAATTTCCCACAAACAGCTAATTCTCCAAGACAAAGGACCACACAGCCACTGTGTATATCCACACAAACCACAGGCAAGATGTAGTATGATCAAGTAGAGTAACGGGACTTAATGTGCAAAAAGCACCATGGCTGCTCAGTTATTACTCATTATTGGTCATAACACTGCCCGGTATATTTAAATTATAATCAAAAGAACCCAAAAAATTACTTTATATAGTTTTTTAATACAATCAATTTGACAATGTGCAAAATAGTAGTTTATGGGCCATGATAGCTATTAGTGCTAATATACTTCCCACATAAAACTGAGTATTGTTAAATACATGTAGAAAATACAGTAAGCAAATAAAACAAGCATGTTCCTAAACAGAAATAAACATGATAAAGATTCACATTTTGATTTGTGACATTAGTTATCATTTATTCTAAGTATGCCTACACACACACACACACACACACACACACACACACACATATATGTGCTAGTGTCTGTATAAACAAATACAAATTTAAAAAGAAAAGATTCTGAAGGAAATCATGTCTGGCTCTAAAAGTGTGCTGGAACTGGGCCTGGGGAACAGAACAGCAAAAGCAGAAGACTATTGGTAAACAGCTCATGGTTCTCCAAGACGAAAACCTCAACAGTCAACTTATGCAGAGGGAGGTGCAGAACTGGACAAACTCCTTCCACCTTATCACTGGAACACCATTCATTATCTTAGGGGAAAAGTCTGCCCAATACAAATACGCACGAAGGAGACCAACTTTAGACTGCATGAGACAGGCCACCTCTACTGCACAGATGAGAGCAAAGGCAGCAACAGCTAGTCAGGCGTGACTGAAAGATCTGCAGCAAGGCCTTCTCAGGTTGTATTCACTTGGAGAATGGGGGAAATATTACGCATCTACCTCAAAGGGTACTATGATGATAAAATGAATGAAGGAACGCAAAGCTCCGTGTACATGGTACGTGCTGAGTAAATCTTGGACTCCGTTCTGTTTTTTCGGTTTTTGTTTTTTTGAGGCAGGGCCTCCCTTTGTAGTTCAGGCTGGCCCTGAACTTGCAGTGATCCTCCTGCCTCGGCCTCCCAAGTGCTGGATCACAGGCATGCACCACCATGCCTGGCTCTTGGCCTCTATTCTGCTTGGCCTGCCCATTCTGCCTATCCACATATGGCCTTGGCTGCTCTGACCACATCTGTCCTCAGTTTCCTCCAAGTATTTATTCCTCAGCATTAATGCTGAAGATAAATATAGCTACATGTCTCTACAACGAAGCCTCCACTATCCCCAATACTTTTAAGCTGCTCATTTTGTTCTTGCTTCAGGACTCGAACTTCTACCTTATCATTACAACATAACAAAAACAAATACACTTCTCATTATTTACAATCAGCTTCCACAAAGCCTTACTCAAAACCCATTGAGGGTAAGCATTTGCGAGTTCTCTTGACCCTGAAGTGACAGAAAATTGTTTCATGGTTTTTGTCCTCCCTTCTTCCAGTTTTGATCCCAAAACGACTGAATTATACATAAGCATGCTTATAAGGATACTTCAAATATGTATGGTACTTCATCTTTTCAAAGTGCCTTTTCACATTCTTATTTAATTTCCCCAACATGCCAGAAAAGTAGGTGAGAACTGCTGCTGTTCCCATTTTGTGAATAAAAAAAAAAAATGAGACAGTTCACAGACGTCAAATAACTTGCCAAAAGTCCCACAGCCAGGTCCACAAATGTTTTTAATCCAGAGATGATTTTTAATCCAGTGCCCTTGTCATAACAACAGGGTGCCTCTCTGACTAAAATATAGGGTTTATTTAGAGAGTGTGCAATGTAAATATTTAGAACACACAAGATGCTCTAGTACTTTTTTGAGTAAATGAACAGCTATTTCCTTTTCTTTTCTTTTCTTTTCTTTTTGAGGCAGGGTCTCACTATGTATTCTAGGCTGGCATTGAACTCACTGTGTAGCCCAGGCTGGCCTCAAACTCACAGTGATCCTCTTGCTTCAGTCTCCTGAGTGCTAGGATTACAGGCATGCACCACCATGGCCAGCTGAACAGCTATTTCATATCACATAATTTGAAGTTTTTGACTGTCCATCACTTTCATTTTTAATTTAAAAAGCTTTATTGTGATTCTGATGTTTCCTTAAAATAATTATCTCTTTATAGCTCAAAATTCATTACTACTGCTCTCATTATACAACCTAAGAAGCCATCATAATGAGGCTGGTAAGAGGCACTACTCTTCTATTCTGCAGAAGTTCAGAAGGCCAGTGACAACTGAGAGCCCACAATCAAGACATGGAACAGGAACAGATACTAGTGATACCTCCTCTTGATTGCTATCTTCAAAATTGCCTACCTGCAGTGTAAACAAAGAATATATGAGTAAAACTCAACTTCTGAGTGGCAAGATAGGAGACACATTGAACTACTGTGTCCACATGTTCGAAAACTGGAAGTTCCTGCTGACACATTTAAATATTACCATGACAAGCTTAAACGAGCTCTTCTGGTCATCAGACCTGCAGAATGTCACAGGGGAGAGCTCAAAGGATGAGCTGCCATATCTTAAAACCAATCTACTGAATACATATGGCAACTTTTTCATTCACTATATTTCTCAGGTAAGTCAGAAGTATTACTGAACATAGAAGTTGAACATCTCCTTTTCACTACCACCCATTTTATATCAGTACAAAAGGTTTTAGACTGACTTATTATAAACCTGCACATATATGGATCTGTCTGTGTCTACAAAAAACATGAGTAGGGCCGGGGATTTAGCTCAGTGGTTCCTCCACCTACTTTGCAAGTGCAAGGTCCTGAGTTCAATCTCTGGTACCAAACCAAACCAAACAAAACAATAAAAGCAGTGATCACTTGTTCTAAATACCACTACCTAAAAAAGTTCTTGAAAGATTACATGGTATCTGATAAGAAAAATAGACAAAGAGATTTTTAAAAGATAATCTCATGAAGAGATGATCAAGCAAAAGACTGTACCAACACTACTCATCTGTATGACACATTCTGTGCTCATGAATACTTTAATTGTTCACTGTTTCAAGAGAGAGACATCTAATTGGTGAACACAGTGTGTGTGTGCATGCACGTGTGCATGCTCATGTGTGTTTGTTCAGTTATGAGCCAGTTTTAAAATGTCAGTACCAAAAAATATTTTCTAGTACTGAAGAGGCTATCTCAATGTAAGAAGCCAGGTGTGATGGGTACACGCCTCTAATTCTAGCAACTTGGGAGGGTGAGGAAGGAAAATCACAAATTTGAGGCCAACATGAACAACTTGGCAAGGCTCTTAGCAAGTTTCAAAATACAGAGTTGGTAGGCCAGGGATACAGCTCAGTGGCGCCGTGCCTCCCTGGCAAGAGCAAGATCCTGAGTTCTATTCCTGGTACTAGGAAAAAAAAAAAAGAGCTGGTGATATGTACCAGTGGTACAATGCTTGGCTAGCATGCTCAGCGCCTGGGTTCAAACCCTAGTACTAAAAGAAAGAAAAAAAGATTGAAATGCCAGGATTAAAAGATAAAATATAGAATTAGTTTTAAAGCAGAGTATGATGGTTATGCTTCACTGTCAGTCTGACTGGCTTAGGAGCCACTCAAGGTATTAGAAAAGCACATGCCTGAGTGTGTCTGGGTAGTCAGGGAAGTGTGAACCTGGTCCCTTGCCCCTTTGTCTCTAGTGCTGTTCCCCTACTCAGTTTCCCTGCTGCCCTGAACTAGGCAGTTTTGCTCTGCCGTGCTCTTCTGCCATGATCTTCGTGCCTTGGAGCCAGCCAGCCATGGAGTGAATCTTCTGCAAGCATGAGCCAAATGAACCTATCCTTGTTCAAGTGGTGTGTGTCAGTAAAATCTGACTAATATAAGAGGTGACAGTTTAAAAATGAAGGGGTACATTTTTTATCATTTAGTGATTAGGGGCTACTCTGGGGGTTAAGGATGCTGAATACTCAGAAATGATCCCACACAAGCCAGGAAAAAAATAACAAAAATTGTTTCATGCTTGCCTTGTCATGCTAATGTCCCAGTAGTCATTTTTAAAGATGAAAAAACTAAAACCCAGTGAGTCTAGAAACTAACCCTACTGTACATATTTTTGCAAAGCATTTTTATACAATTTAAATTTCCAAGTACTATTAGTATCTACTGTGTAAATCAAAGTTAAGATTACTTTTTTTCTTGAGAGTCTCCTTGAGTGGTGTTTGTCATTCAGAAACCCATGTTACCATCAGCAATACTGTTTGTGGAATGGAGTTGACAACACAGACCACTTCAACAGTCGACAGTGTATGGTGCTCCATTCAGTTATTCACATTTGGTACAACACCCTCTCCTCCTCCCCAGCAATACTTCATTCTTGCTGCATAGCCATACTTAAGTATTACCATTTGATTTTTTAATTTTTAATTTTTTTGGTACTGGGAAATGAACTCAGACTTTGTGCTTGTGAGGCAGGCACGGTGCCACTGAGCTAAATCCCTGGCCCTATCACATTTTCTTTATCCATTCATCTGTTGATGGGCATATGGGCTCTTTCCAAGATTTAGCTATTATAAATTATGCTGCTATAAACATGGATATGCTATCACTGTGGTATAATGCTTTTAGCTCTTTTGAGAAGATACCTAGAAGGGGAATAGCTGGATCAAATGAAACCTCTAGCTTTAGTTTTTTGAGGAATCTCCGTACTGATTTCCACAGTGGTTGTACCAGTTTACGCTCTCACCAATAATAGAGAAGGGTTCCTTTCCCCCACAGCCTCACCAGCATTTGTTATTGGTTGATTTCTTGATGATAGGCATTCTTCCTGGAGTGAGATGGAATCTCTCTTTGAATTTGGATTTCTCAAATGACCAGCGATGTTGAATATTTTTTCATGTTTATTTGCAGTGAGTACTTCTTTTTTTTTTTTTTTTTTTTTCTGTGGTACTGGGATGGAACTAGCACACCACTGAGCTACATCCCAGTCTCAGTACTTGAGAAGTGTCTATTCATTTCTGATGGCCATTTTTGGATTGGGTCATTAAATTTGGGGAGTCTGATATTTTTTAGTTAAGTATTCTAGATGTTAGTCCTCTGTCTGAGGCGTAGCTGGTAAATTTTTTTCCCATTTTGTGGGTTGTCTCTTTACTCTGTTGGTGGTTTCTTTCTTTTTTTTTGGTACCGGGGATCCAACTCTGAACCTTGTGCTTGCAAGGCAGGCAGTGGAACCACTGAGCTAAATCCCTGTTTGTTTCTTTTGCTGTTGAAAAGCTTTTTAATTTGACATGATCCTAATTGTTGATTCTTTGTAGTATTTCCTTTTTGATTGGATTTGTTCATAAAGTGTTTGCCTATACCTATGTCTTCAAGAGTTTTACCTATTCTGTCTTCCAGAAGATTAAGTATTTCTATTTTTATATTTAGATTTTTGATCCATTTCGATTTTAGTTTAATGCATGGTGAGAGATATAGGTCTTCAGCATGTGGAAAGCCAGTTTTCTCAGCACCATTTATTAAAGAGGCTATCTTTCTTCCAGTGAAGGTGTTTGGCCCCTTTGTCAAATATAAGGTAGCTGAGTGTGCTTCGAGTTGTTTTTACATCTCCTATTCTGTTCCACTAATCCTTGTGTCTGTTCTTTGCCAGTATCATGCTGTTTTTATTGTGAGAACTTTGTAGCATAATTTCAAATCAGGGATTGTGACACACCCTGCTTTGTCCTTGTTGCCCGGAATTGGTTTTGTTCTTCTAGGTTTCTTCTGGTTCCATGTGAATTTTAGGACTGTTTAAAGAAATCAATTTTAATCCACTGGACAATTCTATATGTAGTTATATTATGTGATTTTAATTTGAGGTTAAGAAAAGGAGGTGCTGGACTGGGGATTTAGCTCAGTGGTGCCACTGTCTTCCTCGCGAGTGCAAGGTCCGGAGTCTGATCCTGGTATCAACCCCTGCCCCCCCGCCCCCCAAAAAAAGAGAAAAGAAAAGGAGGTGCTAAAAATACTTATTATTAGAAAAGGAGTAGAGGGCCTGAGAAGGTTGAAAACCACTGAACTCCTCGAAAAAGCATTAATAATAGAAGACAGACTACAGCACAGTTTATCTGTGAAGCTTACACAAAATTCCTACGAAGAAGAAAGGAATTAAAAGGAAAGAGCATAGTATCTGTTACCTTTCCTTAATGATAATCTTACTCTTTTGCCAAAAGCATTGGATATTCAACAAAGCTCTTTCATTGGTGCATTAACCCCTGAGTAAAAGCAGGTTGTGACAGAGGACATGATAAAAAACAAAACAAAACAAAAAAACCCAAAAAACTTTGAGTTTTGGCAGGCTGCCAAAATTCTTGAACATGCTCAGGTTCTGAAGAAACATGTTAAAGAGAGAAACTTGATAGAAGCACATGCAAAAATAGTACTTGGTAGGTTTATCATAAAGGACTCACTCACCTGTGCACAGATCTGATGCATGACATGACCAAATTCGTGGAAGTAAGTCCTGACTTCATCGTGCCTGAGGAGAGAGGGGCGACCTGCCACTGGCTGTGAGAAGTTCACCACGAGAGCAGCCACAGACATCATCCGGGTCCCATCTGGGAGAAGGCAGCCCGGCTGGAGACCAAAGCAGGCAGCATGATTATATTTTCCTTCCCTGGGAACAAGAAACACACGAAAGTGTCATATCTGACATAAGTACTTTTAAACATTTAATTTATCTTTTAGAAAGTAGCACATTTTGCTAAAATGGAAAAACTAAGCAAACAGTAATCCCACTATCACTTGGAGCTATAGCTCCAAGGTTTCTTCTGTTGAAAGATCTTCATGTTAAATGAATGTATACCATACCTAGTGTGCAGTGACCAATTTTTTTTTTTTTTTTGAGACAGGGTCTTACATTCTTTACTGTCCAGACTGGCCTCAAACTTAGGATCCTTCTGCCTCAGCCTCCTGAGTGTTGGGATTATACATGTGTGTCACCATGTCCTGCCCCTACTATCCTATTTGTGTGAGTGTGCGCACATTATGTATGTTGGTGAGGATTAAGCCCAGGGCCTCACACTTACTAGGCAAGTGCTCTACTGCTGACTACAGTCCTACTCCAAGCCCTGTTCAATTTATTTTAATGAGCTCCTGCTTTTCTTCTTCAGATAGAGTCATTGAACATTATTACACAGCTAAAGTAAATTTAAAATAAAAGATATAGCTTACATAATGTTGAGGTAATTTTAAAATAAAAGAAAGTGTGCTTGACCAGATAAGTTTTCTTCTTTCAAATCAGAAATGATAAAAAACCCTTATCAATTCCAGATAAGATTTTTTCTTTTTTTTGAAGAGGGAAGATTTGGTGGTTGCCATTAAATGAGCTTTTATGAACTAGACAGTCTTTTTTGAAACTAAACATGTTAGTTAGCCTAGGAATAAGTGTACATTGTGCTATGAAGTCGTCTATTCTTGGACAGTGTGGCATCACTGATGGTTTCTCCAAAAGTTATATATCATTATACCGCAGGCTAGGAGTAGATCTCCTTCTCTTGTTCCCTCGCCCCCACCTTCCTGTTTTTTCCCCAGGAATAACAATACATTCAGATTTGAGGTGGATTATTTTAGTTTGACTTTTAAATTTATACCCTTTTTCTGCATTATATCTTCTTATGAAATACTATGTGTACCTGATTTGAGAGGAAGTTGATGTTATTGCATTGGAGAGACAAAAGGTGAATAATTTCTTCTCAAAAATCTTCACAGAATTTTAAAAATCCTACCTGAAAATCAAAGATTTTCTACTAATTTAAAAATCAGTGATCCCAGGCATGGTGGTGTATACCTGAAATCCTAGCACTCAGGAGGCTGAGGCAAGAGGATCACCAGGAGTTCAAGGCCAGCCTGAACTACACAGCCAGTAAGACCCCATCTCAAAAACAAAATAAAACAAATAAAAACTCCCCAAAACAACAACAACAAACACGATATTCTCAGGAATATCTTTCCCTTTTTATCCTTATCTTTTTTCTTTTGAGGAATCACTTTCCTTTTTAAGAATAAATTTGACTTATTTAATTTCAAATGTTTATTTTGAGATTCTGTCTTTTCACATTTTGTTTATAAAATGATGGGGACTAAAAGAAAGTCTTTACCAAAGAATCTTACCTTGAAATCATCAGAGTTTGTTTTCCTTTTATTTGAAAATCTCAGTTGTTTCCACCTCACCCCAGAAAGAATGGCTGCTATCAAGAAATCAACCAATAACAAATGCTGGCAGGGGTGTGGGGAGAAAGGAACCCTTCTCCTTCTCCACTGTTTGTGGGAGTGCAGACTGGTGCAATCACTGGGGAAATCAGTATGGAGATACCTCAAAGAACTAGGGCTACAGGTCCCATTTGATCCAGCTATTCCCCTGCTGGGTATCTTCCCCAAAGAAGTAAAAGAATCATACAACAGCAATATATGTGCACCCATGTTTATAGCGGCACAGTTTGTAATAGCTAAAGCTTGGACAGCCCAAGTGCCCATCAACTGAAAACTGCATAAAGAACATGTGGTTTTTTAAATAAAACGGAGTACTGGGGCCAGGGATTTAGCTCAGTGGTTCCACGCCTGCCTTGCAAGTGCAAGGTCCTGAGTTCAATCCCCAGTACCACCTCCCCCAAAGTGATAAAATGGAGTACTACTCAGTCATAAAGAAGGAGAAACTACAGACATTTATAGCTAAATGGATGCATATTAAGGCCATACTCTTAACTGAAATAAATAGGACACATGTGTGTATATACCGAATAGTTTCTCTTGTGTGAGAAACTGAAAGTGTAAATAAGGATTAAAATAATTAAAATGAATAATTGATAATTAGAAATAGGAAAAGGTCCAAAGGTGTAGGGGTGGCGGGAGGGGAAGGGAAAAGGAAAGAAGGGAAAGGAGAATCCCAGCAACCGGGAGGGGGCTCCCCCACCGCCATTCCACGCTCCTAGGGCAGAGAAGGTGAGCCAATCCCAGCACCTGGAAGGAAGCTCCCCCGCTGCCATTCCATGCTCCTAGGGCAGAGAAGCTGAGCCAGTCCCAGCACCCGGAAGGAGGCTCCCCCACTACCATTCCACGCTCCTAGGGCAGAGAAGGTGAGCCACAAGGGCACC
>NW_004624815.1:4069690-4080108 GCF_000247695.1 Heterocephalus glaber
TGCCTCAAAAGGAAAGCGCAAGGATCTGAGTTTGATCCCCAGTACCAAAAAAAAAAAGGAGGATGGTGATATTACAAAAGTGAAAAAGGCAAGCAGAATTGAAGGTAAGAATATAAAGGCTGCAGGATGGGAAGCTGCTGATGCTTATTATACCATGGAGAACATGTATCAAAGCTGTTGTTATACTTAGAAGACAGGCCACATACCTGCCAAAGATGTATCTCTAGAGGAGCTATTTGGGAAAACTATTTTTGTTGGCATGTGTTTGTTGGTGTGTTGATTTTCAACAAGATAACATGAGACATGAGTTCATGTGAGAACTGGCTAGTTTGCAAAGATGGGAGGAAAAGAATTTTGTTGAGGGAGATTGTGCCTGTGGCCTACAATCTGGGGCTTCAGATAGTTGAAAAGTCAACAGTTCTGTCTTCCTAACATTAGGAGAAAAGATGTCATTCTGAGTTGTAAACTATACAGACTAGTTTGAAAACACTGTCTTTTCAAAGGAATGAAAAGCAAACTCCATTAAACTAAGGAGAGTAGAATGGCAAAACACAGAAGTCAGTATATGACATGACAGTTTAAGAACTATGACTGAAAGGAGTGTTTAGGTGTGATTATTTTAACTTGTGTCTGACTAGAAGCAAAGAGACAAAAAACCTATGTAGCTCAGGCTGGCTTTGAATTTGTGGCAGTCTTCCTGCCTCTGCTCTCAAGTGCTGTACTTACCAGGTGTGTGCCATGATTCCTGGCTCTGCAACTAATTTTTTTTTTTTTTTTTTGGTACTGGGCATTGAACTTGGGACCTTGTGCTTGTGAGGCAGGTGGTAGAATCACTGAGCTAAATCCCTGGCCCTCTGCAACTAAGTTTTTGAAGGAATTTTATTACCAAAAATTATATAGGTCTGGGCTTCAAAATCTTGTGGTTATTTGATTCCTAAAGCACCTCTCATACTTCAAACTGGCATCAGCTGGGAATCTGTACCAGCAGGCCCCTAAGATATGGTCACGGAGGATAATGGTCCACAAAGAACTCCTTGCAAGTAAAACTAAGATCCACATGAGTCACGACAGAAAGCAGATCCAAGTAAGTCCAATAGGGCTACTCAAGGAACTTCATGAGAACATGTTATCTTCATGAGTCCTGCCAAATAGGTTTGAAAACTGCTATGTGTCTGCTGTATTTTCCACTCTTTATTTTTCCTAATGAGATTTTTCTTAGTATGGTTATTCCACTCCTATTCCATTACTGGGGTATGGTTTGGGGTTAGGTAGCTGGTAATGTGGCCTTCCTTTCATAGGCTGCCAAATGATGAGAAGATACAACTGGGAACTACGTATTACCCAGAGATCTTGGTCTTTGGGCTCAAGACAGTAACAGGCTAGGAACTGATAAATGGTTCTATGACTCAAACAAACAAACAAACAAACAAAATGAGATAGGAGGGATTTCCTTGTGGTAACTTGTATAGCTAGTGAGAAAGAATATGGTGGAGCAGGCCAATTGACTCAGGATCCATTCCTATTTTTTTCCTTTTAGTAAAACTTTCTAAAGCTGGATAATGACTGTCAACTAACGACTACATTTTCCAGCTTCTCTTGCAGCTAGATAGGCTATAAGACAAAATATGGTTCAGTGGTCAATGGAGTTGATATATGTATACAAGTCATTTCTAGGCCTTGTCCTTGAAGACAGTTTGTATTCCCTCACCTCCTTCCCAAGAAGCTGGGGAATAGTCACTTCTAGGAATGATCTTGAAAGTCATTTACTGAGGAGGGAGAGCTACCTTATCAGCCCTGGGCTTCTGCCCTGGGGGAGGAATACAATTTCTAGTTAACTTAATGCATTCTACTTTTATTAGAACAATTTAGCCTGTGTCCATGAGAGCAACTTGCTAACGAGCAAAGCAAAAGCTAAAAATCTTCTACGCCTGAGGATTTATGAGACACCCCCCAACATACATACATGCACATATAAATAGGAATATCAGTCTCTGAGCTGACTTGAATAATGGTAAACAAAATAAGCCTTTTCCTGAAAATCTTCCATAAAAATAAAAGAACAAACATTTGTAGTACCTCTTTGCATCTTGTATTAAAAGCCATTTCCATCCTCCTTCTGGTTTCAGGTACACAACATTTCTTCATGACAGGAAAATAGTGTGGATATTTTAAGGTAATTTTATACTTGTCATCATCTGTCTTTTCTAAACTGTCAATGAAATCATCAGGAAGAGCACCTGCAAAAAGTCATTTTCTCATACATTAATTTTTTCATTCGTTATTGGTTTATTTAGCATTGGCACAGTACCATTAAGTAGCTCTAGGAAATTTTGTGGAGTAATTGAAATTTAAGTAAAATAATGATAATCTTTATAATATCATTTTGATTTTTTTGGAATGGGGGTGATGGTGAGAGGCCAGGTGGCTCAGGAGATGGCACTCATGACATTAACAGGCTGCACTGCCCCTGTGCAGATGGTGTTTTTTTGGTACCAGGGATCGAACTTGGGTCCTTGCGCTTGCAAGGCAGACGGTGAAACCACTGAGCTAAATCCCCAGCCCGCAGATGGTGTTTTGAAGGAGAACAGACAAAACTGAGCAAAGAAAGGCCCAAGACAGAAGAAGAGACTAGTTTAAGTTACAATGTAGGGGTCATTGCAAGGCAGGAAAAATTTCAAGGTTCTGAAGGCTGCTGAACACCAGTTAAGTTAACAAGAAAGATTATGGGGGAAAACATTATGAAATCTCCCCTGGATTCATTCTAGAAATAGTACATACTCTTATTAGCCTAAAGTCTAATTGTGGCTGCTTTTATTGTCTTTTCCATAGCAAGAGTGATAGGGTTAGTTACTGGGTCATTTTAAAAATAATTTTTAGACACTGATTTAAGATTTCTTTCTGGAAAACATAACAAATTTGAGGTGACATTGCTTGCATAAATTACTTAATTTAAACTAGAAAAGTAACAGAATTTTACCAAGTTCAGCCTTGGAAAATACAAGGAGGGTATCATCTTCATTGAGGTTTTTGTTAAAGTCAATACATAGTTCACTCATTCTTTTCTTCATCGATTTGATTTCCTGAAATAAAAATATATAGAACATTAATAATAAAAAGAAACTTTCATTTTTATTGCCATCAGTTAAGTACACTTCACTTGTATATGATGACTAGACTCTGTACCCAACATGACAGAGACATGTTTGGAAAAGCAGCAATTGGCAGTTTTCTATGTTGTGCTCATGGTATCTGTGTAGTGCTTACAGAAAGGCAAACCTGGGGATATATTAGGATTAGTTGTAAATTTGAAGAATAAACAAGTAGTTACAGTAAAAGCAGTATCTGGTATACTGTACACATAAACAGTTGCTGAGTGAATGAAAAATCTAGTGACTTATTACCATGAGTATATTTAAAAATTTTAATTTAGTACTCAGTATCTGGTACTGAAGAAAACCAAGAGATAATTGAGTAATTCTAAGGTTGATTTGGAAAAAAGATAGTGTCTTAGTTGTACAGAACTTTTGCAAACAAAAGTGATTTAGGGATCTTATTGTTTGCATAAAAAGTGTAAGTGAGCAAAGTAAGTAGTAAGAAAGAAATTACAAAAATTTATATTAATCTGGCCCAGCTTCTCAGAATGCCAGGTAATGACATTCATGTAAACTGGGTTTCAAAGTGGAGCTCTGCACAGGAGCACTGGCCTCACCTGGGAACTTTAGTTAGACATGCAATTCCTCAAGATACCACACTAGCCCCACTGAAATGCAAATTCTTAGGAGTAGGGTGCTATAACCAGTTTCAGTAAGTCCTCTAGGTAATGCTGATACACATTAAATTTGGGATTTCTGCCTTAGTGCATATTTTCAATGTTGTTTTAGGACACTTTGACTCTCCAACTCCCCTCCCATTAACAAAAAAATTTTTTGAGACAAGGTCTTGCTATGCAGTTCAGGCTGACCTTGAACTCACTATGTAGCCCAGGGTGGCCTCAAACTCACAGCAATCCTCCTGCCTCAGCCTTCCAAGTGCTGGGACTACAGGCATACCACCACTTCTGGCCTCCCCTCCTATTCTTTCCTACTTTGTAGTAGTATAGTTTGGCTAGAAAACACCAGTTAGGTAATCATTCCTACCACAGTGACTGGGTCAGATAACCCAGGCCTGGCATTCCCCTTACTAACATTTGCAGAAAAGTATTAGGTGGGAGATCCAAGGAAGTATTAAAGAAACCGTATGGAAAAATGTGAAATAATTTTATAATCTGTTCCACTCTTCTGATAATGCTAGATAATGAAATTTACTTAAACCACAAAGTTTCTTAAAATGGGGCTCTGCTGAGAAGAATCACTTCTGATGAGAGACTCAGTATTAGGCAAAGGATCTACTCTGAGTCAAGACACGAGGGGAGTTTGGATAGGGGCTTCTCTATGTCCTTCTTGATTGTGTTTTTTTTGTTGTTGTTTTGTTTTGGTCTTTTTAAAGGATCCACAGCCATTTTAATAATATAAAAAAGCAGCCTTTGCATAACATTATGTGATAGTTAACTGATTCTGTCAACCTGAGTAAGTAACACTCAACTAAACTCAGCATAGTTCTGGGTGTGGAAGACCCACCCTAGGGAGGACTGTCGCCAGAATGGTATCAAAAGGAAATGAGGAAATGTAGCTCTCTTCTGTTTCTTCAGAGGAACTCCAATCTTCACCTTCCCCTTGGACATCACCTCCTGGCTTCCAATGCAAACCCTTCAGCCTTTCATCAGAGACTCTTCAGCCTCTTTATATGGACTTGCATGGGACACTACAGTGAGCTCCAGGTTCCAGTGTGCAGGCAGTCATTGTAAACCAATCTTGTAAATTCTTATATATTTGTATATCTTGCATTAAATCTGCTTCACTAGTAAGCACTGACTCATACAAACCAACACTGAAGAAGACAGAGCAGAGAAATAAAAAAATCAGGTGGCCAGCGGCACTACTGTGCATCTAGATCCAACTAACCCATGAAGCCCATCTACCTCTGGATCTTCCAGTTATACAAGCAACAAAATTTCTTCTGTTGTTTAAGAGATTTTGTTAGCTGCAATGAAACACATCTTAACTATTACAGTTTTCACGTCTGAAAGAGAACTGAAGATTGACGAAGAAGGCACGGGGTCATGCAAGTCTGGTCACCTTTCTCCTCTAATTAGGATGAAGAGGATACTAGGTGCTCAAGGGGCATTCAGGTGGGAAAATGGAACCCATATTTCTGTGGTGCCTGCAGTTATGGCTACCAGGATGACATTACTTGGCTTCTTTGAAACTTATTTCCAGTTTTGCTGTCTAGAAGAATGACCTGAAAATAAATCATGGATTATATTTCCTGTTCATGAGGAATGAGGTTAATTCTGCAGCCAAGTTTTACTGATGAACCTGGAAGACATGACTGGCTTCAGACAAAAGGAAAAATCTGAGAGGCAATTTTTGGCAGCTAATCTCTCTTCTTTTAAGGAACATATATAAATCTTAGAGTATTCCATTCCAAAGTGCTGGTTTAAAAATTCTTCACCAGTAAAGATTTTATTACCAGTACCCTATCTCTGTATGATCAAAGGAGGAAGATACAAATCAACTATTAAGACCTGGAACTGATTCTTAAAGGATATTAAATAGAGCAGGAGAAACAAGTCCAACACATGAAACAAATAAAACTTGGACAGGATTAAGGAACAATTATTAGTTGTCAGTCACCAGGAGTTATAGGACAAAGCATTGAATACCAACTATACTGTAAATAAGATTAATATTATGGGTTATTTTATTACAACTTATGTGTTTCCCTATTTCCTGATTTTTATTGTAGTTTCATTTTTTTCCCATTAAGAAAAGGAAACATTAACTCACATTCTGTACTTGTTCTGGAAGATGGAGTCCATTTCTTTTTCCCATTTTAACTGACTTTTCCAAGTATCGTCTGGCTTCAGGCTTTATCTTCTCCAAATCACAGGTTTCCTGAAATTATAAGCAGGACAACCATTTCTGTTGTGATAGTACATACTTATAAACTATGAGGCCAAAGAAATTTATTTGTCATCTCTTTTGGGTCATGAAGCACATAGGTGATTATGAAGTAGGCCCTTTTGAAGATTTAATTTCTTTGATGCTTTATTGAGGTTCTGCTCATTTAAAACAGAAATGTTAAATAAATAAAAAGCTAACCAGAATTTCCTTGCCTTGCCTCAGAATCGAGATGGCTTGTACCACTGGAAGGGCATGATAACAGAAGCATTTACATAATCTCATTCTGAGTATTCTTTATGAGTGGTCTTTTTCACAAAACATACTTATCACAAATCATCTGGATTTAATTTTCTATCATTTGCTAACTTGGTTCTATTTGAGAGGCAGCAATAAAAATAATGGGGTAAATTCTACACAAATGCAGAGTGTGACTCTTTTTGCCAAGAAGCCAAACAAGGACAGCTGGACAAAACCCCACACCAGTGAAAGGCTTAACTGGAAGCCCTCACAACTGCCTTCCCGTCCCTTAGCAAAACAGGTTATGGGTCTACAGTAAGCTGCATATGAACAAGTATCTGAGGAAAAAGAGTCAGCACTATACAAAGACGATTGAAGCTATTGGTGGATTTGAATTGTGAGCAGCAACACAACACTCACTCCAAAGAACAGAGGGCACTGGAAGAGAACGGAAGATTGCCCCAGCCACACCAAGGTAACAGAAACACAACACATTCCTCCAAAAGAGGTGGTAGAATATTCATGGCACATCTATATGAGTGGTAAGTTAGTGGTTCCTACGAGGAAATGGACTCTAGACAGATTCAGCAGGTGTAATGGGATTCAGTTTGGGTAACAGCCAGTGAAGGCCTTGTGTAACTGGAGCCTTACAGACTCCATGACCCAGCTGTCCATCCCTAAGCACTCCTCATTTCCCAACTCATTAGATCTTTACAAGTTTAATGTAGCTTTATGATCATTTTAGACTGTTGGTGCTAAGCTCATGCTACAATTTGGTAACTATTTTTTACCTTTTTTTGCAGCAGGCTAATAGTTGCATTTTAACTAGTGGTACATAACACTTAGGACAGAAACCTTATTTCACTCAGCCTACCAATAAAGAACTTGTGTCATAGTAATAAGGTACCCATGCATACATTACTCATAGTTTCCTCTCAGTTTATACTCAGTGGAGGCAAAATACAGTTAGACTCCTTTTCCATAATAAATTCTTCTTGTGTCTCTGTAGAATTTATGAGTATGCTGGCCTGACTGATGTTGGAACCATCTCCACCTGGTACTGACATCCCCTGGGATCCTAGTAGCAGGAGCCCGAAATAGGAAGAAATCCAGAATTCCCAGGGGATGACTGAACTAAAGGCTTGGTCCCTCAGGGATGGCCAGAAGTTCAAATCAGTGTTCATGGAGATGTGTTCATCTTGTTCATCATGTGTTCATCTTGGTTGGCTTTAGTAGTACCAGAAAGGCTGCCTTGAAGTATGAACCATGGCAACACTAGTCTCTAGACACTACAACATTGGAAGTTGTAAAGCTGGGGAGAACTACGCAGTGTATGTTGGTGTTGGTGTGTGTGTGTGTGTGTGTGTGTGTATGGCAGAATTCCTTATGAGAAGGCCTAGCAAGGGCTAGGTAAGTTGTTAAGGACATAGGTGAGCAGGTCGAGATCCAGAGCAAAGTGCCATCCAGTGAGAATCTGCCATATGCAACTGGACAGCTGCACAGGTTCTTGGTCCTATTTACCCCTGAGCTTAGAAGAGGGACACATAACAAAACTACAGCAGCTGACATAAGCAGAATTCCTACTTCTTGATCACGACGGACTCTCACATTGGTAGGTATGAACTTGCTGTATCTGCAGGTACAGTAGAGCTGCTATTTCAGAAAGCCTAGAAGTATACTTAGAACAGTAAACTCAAATTTCATACTCTAGATTAAATTAAAACTATTTACTCTCAAAATAGGTGATACAGGTGTAAATAGGTAAAAGGATAATCTAAGAAAAATTATCCCTGAATTATGTTCAATTATAATGATTAATTAGCACACAGAAATATTAACTTACCACAAAAGGACACAAAAAAATCTGTCTCAATTTTAAGCAGATACACCTTGCCAGTCTGAATCAGGTCTCAGTCAGTCTCTGAAAGCCTCTGGTAGGAGTGAGATGTTTCTAAAATGTGCTTCTTAAGCACATTCCTGTTCCAGAGACCATCATCATAACATGGTTCTTTATAATCCCCATGCAAGGTCAGTATTACCCCCAAGGACTTCTAGGAGGGAGTCAGCATTAAAGCCTGCTTTGCTGTAATTGTACCGTCCTGCCCAAACAAAAATTTCTCCCCTTGAATCTGAACCAGACCAGTCTTGGGTGAAATTTCTTCTCCTTAAAAGGGAGAGAGATAAAGTTCTCTAAAGTAATTTTTAAGTTTATACAGTCTGACAGTAGGTAGACTTATTTTAACTTCTTTGATGACAAGATTTACTTCCCCCTTAACCTCCTCTTATAACAAAGAGCTTTTATATGACTATGTTCACATGCTCTTCCCCCTTACAAGAATGTTTACATACTTATTTTACAGATAAGAAAACTGAACTTAAATGTTCTCTCCCAAATCACATAGCTATCTAATGATAAAAATGCCAAAAATAAATTCTTCAAACTATTGCTCTTTCCCATGTGCCACACTACTATCCTTAATTTATTATCAATCTTGAAACTTTCATAATAAAACATGGGAAATTTTCTTGATTACACCCAAATCCTCCCCAATTTCTGACCCATGATTTTGTCCTTTTCTTCACAAGATCTTTATATTTCAAATTTCTAATATTCATAAATAAAAAATTATTCCAGTAGGATATTCTGTGTTGTGCATACTGTGTATATATGAATGTTCTTGAAAGACCATCTCTGAAGATGGAGATTACTTTTTTCTTAGAATATTGTTTGAAAATGGATTCACAAACTTTGAATTTGCTAAGGAAATATAGAAGATTTCAAAATATGTTACTGGAGGTCAAAGGCTGTATGTAGTTCAGTGGTAGAGTACTTGCCTAACATGTGTGAGTCCCTGTGTTCAATCTACAGTATGATTAAAAATAAAAAAGGACTGTTATTGGAGCCTATTTTAAAAGTTAAAATAGACACATAACTGTTTTCACTTGCAGTTTAATTTTATTTCCTTTTTCTTCTGTTTATTTTTTTTCCCCGAGCCTGTGACATTTACTGTTGGGTTTTTTTCCCCTAATATTTAATTAAACTTATATTTAAGAGAAGATAAACTTTCATTTTTTTACATCTTAATACTGGGCATTAACAACAGTCAATATAATTATGGTCAAAATTATTCTGTCAAAAACTTACAAATAAATGCTTGGTGTTAATATGTTTAAACACAACTCAATTTTTGGTGTAACGTTATCTGTTTGCAAGAAAAAAATTTGATTTACTTCATTAATAGAAATATCCCTTAATGCTGGGATGGACTCTTCTAGCTATTTCTTCTGTTGTTGATTTTTAGCATAGGTATCCGTGACTATATCAATGCAGTTGAGTGGAAAGGTGCTCATCATGTTAATTTCAAATAAGAGTACCTAACTGATTAGTATACTAATAAGGAGGTAGACAGGCTATGCAATTGCCAGTGTTTTTGAGGCCAATTAGGTTAAGCCTAAGGAGCATAGCCAAGATTCAGAAATGAAAGCCCACACAAGATAAAAGTATGAAGCCAAACTGAGTGCTTAAGAAAAGTACAAAGTCATAATTCGCTTTCTGGCAATGGTGACAGTGAATTTTCCACTATTTTCCCCATGGCTTTGGACACTCTGTGGCGGGATGCAGGGGAGGAACTTGACCTTGGGTCCTACATAGGTCGACCCGGGCCCCTTTGGCCACTGGGCCACCCTCCCCGAAAGCGTCAGCCTGGGAGATGCAGTTGGGAGCAGCAGCAGAAATGAGGGGGCAGCCAAGGCAAGATGACTGTCCCAGTCTAGGCACTGGAGCCCTGAGATCCTTGTGAGTAGCTGGAGGGGCCCCTCAAGTGTGGGTGACAGGAGGTGGCTACTGCTGGGTGATTATAGTATATAGAACTTTCTTAGGCAGCTGCCTGCATCCTGGGCTGAAGAGCTGCAGAAAGGCCTGCCTGCTGGTCCCTGATTTAATGTACCATCACAGGATTCATGGCTTTCTTGTGGCCATGGCAAGGACACAGAATTGGGGCAGCACATTGCATGAAGACATGTTTTACTCAGGACTAGGTTTTTTTTTTGTATTAAATTCTTTTATTGGTACATTGTAGGTATAAAACACAATTACATTTCTCATTGGGAATTGTACCTTTACATAATGCATCTTGGTTCTTATTTTGTCCCCATTCCTAGCCCTCCCTTCACCCCTCC
>NW_004624815.1:4107410-4118105 GCF_000247695.1 Heterocephalus glaber
TGTGTAAATACCAAACAGTTTCTCCAGTGTGAGAAACTGAGAGTGTTAATAAGGATTAAAAGGATTAATAACAAATAATTGATACTTTGAAATAGGAAAAGGTCCAAAGGGGTAGGGGTGGTGGGAGGAGATGGGGAAGGGAAGGAATGGAAAGGAAAAATTATGAGAAAAGAAAAAAAAATGGAAACGAAGTATGTAAATAGGGAAGGGTGGAGGGGTGAAGGGCGCAGAGGTAATGGGGAAAAAATAAGAACCAAGATACATCACATACAGGTACAAGCACCCAATGATAAATGTAAACATACTGTATACCTAAAATGTACCAATAAAAGAATTTAAGCAAAAAAAAAAAAAAAGATATGGACCCTACTCCAAATGCGTACATCATATAAACATTAAAAGTTCCACATAATTTGAGAAGACTCTCAGAATTTTAAGTGGACACATCATTAAATGATGATGGTAAATAATTTAGTCTGCTCTAATCTTCACCTGTTAAAACTGGTTCTTGAGTTTTTCACATATTGCATTTTGACTTTATATGAATAAAATTCTGATATTAGTGAAATAACTAGTACTAAAGAACAAAAATAAATATTGTTTATAGTAATGGTTGTGGCTATGGTGTGACAATGAATACTCTTATTATCTTCAGTATTTTGAGGTATTATAAAGAGGTAAAATTCATACATGTACTATCCTTTACATATCAAGAAATAACAGCCAGGGATTTAGCTCAGTGGCACCGAGTCTGCCTCACAAGTGCAAGGTCCTGAGTTTGATCCCCGGCACCCAAAAAAAGGGAAAGAAATAATACAGTTCAATAAGCTGTCTCACTTATCAGTCCTCCTAAAAGATTGTTACAAATAAAACTATTTAAGAAATACCTGCCAGAAATATCAGAATAAATCCATAATGTGTACTCAAGAAAAGGACTTATGTAAGTATATTTTAGGACTATACACACACACACACACACACACACACACACACATATATATATATAGTTTGTTTTTTTCACATTCCAATAAATTTATTCTGTAAAAACAATACATTTTTTTGTTGTTTTTTTTTACAGTAAACTTTTCAACTACAAACCTTGAATATGTGAAAGATGTTTCAAGGACAAGCATAACAGGATTAATAAAACCCAAACTGACTAAATGTGTTCTCACAATATAAGTTGGCATAAAAATAAATAAAATTCTCTATTATCACAATAGTAACAATGATGTACACAGTAATCATTTGTGGATGAATATTAACTATTCTAATTCTAGTTCCAAAAAGAAAACAGGTCATTCAAAAAGTCAATATTTAAAACTCAATGCTTTGTCTGGTTTCCCATAGGGTTGTTGCTGATTTCAGCTTTAAAATGTAAAGTATTTACCTTGAGTGGTTAGCTCAAATTGTACTGGCACTGGGAAAAAAATAAATCCTTGGCTTTATTCTGGAGTAACACAAAAAGACTCACTAACTTCACATATAGAAACTCAGATTATGTACCTAACAACATGAGTTTTGAGAAGTATAAGCTGTCAACTAGCTATTTCTAATACAGTAAAGATACTGTATAGTATGGTTAAACTTTACACGTGGCCTCAAAACTTAAGGATGATTTAAATTTCATGTTCAATATACCAACATTATGCATCTAGGAATTAGTTCTTGGGTTCTGTCAAAGAGGAAATCCCATCCTTAAGCATTAAAATGCTTAAGCCACTTAAAATGCTAATTAATATTAAACACTTAAACTATTAAATGTTAAGTGTTTGGTGATGGTGGGGTAAAGGCAGGAAAATGATGAACATAACTGCCTTGATAAAAGGATCCTAGACATGTGAGTCTGTGCAAAAATTTTGATAATTCTTAGTGGTTAAGGGCAACATCATGCAATCCAATAACATAAAATTAAATCAATAACCTTAAAAAAGGTTAAAATGTCTTTTTTTCCTAACAAAACAGAAAGGAATGTGAATGTACATACAAACTGGGGTTCTGTCAATGACAACAAAGACTTTGTGTTGGTTCATATCAAAGCCAAGAGTATTGGACAACCAAACATTTAAACTTCTTGTGGTTTCTTGAAATATGCAGCATTCATTGTGGTAGTTAGGTCCCTTGCTGGTTTTTTGCAGGTCTGAAGCTGTGTTTCTTGTGTCATTGCCGGGATCTCCACCTTCAGAGCTGCTTTTGTTTTCTTCTTCTTTGCAGTCTTTATCATCTTCATCATCGCCTGGAGATTTCCGGGATTGTTTAGAGGATTTCTTTGAAGTGTACGATTTTTTCCGTTTTGAGCCTCCTTTTTCATTCTTTCTTTTGCCTTTTCCATCTTCTTCTACTCTGTCACCTTCTTCTTCACTACTTGCATCTGCAGTATTTACACCTTCTCTCTCAGTTTCTGAAGAGCTCTTTTGCTGAACTGCCTGGTAACCAGTAAACTTTACTCCTGGGTTATTTTCTATTTCCCACAATCCTTCATTAAATCCTTTCCGTTTGTTTGACTTTCCAAACTTGTCTTTGTATTCCTTATATGGAAAAAGATCTTTGGGACATAGAAATGCAGTTTCATGGGCACCAAAAAAGAAGATAGGATACTTGTTTGCTGGAGGCTTCACAGCTCCCTCTGGGAGTTTCATCAATCCGCGCCGGCCAGGGTGGGTAGCCCTTGATCTTGCGGAATACCAAGTCGCCTGCCTTGTACTGGCGGGGCCGTGGACGCGCCATCCCGGCCGCTCCCCGGCCGGCCGGGTCACCCTTGGTCGACGTGACGAAGCCGGCGGCCGCCCCCCACCGCAGGCCGCTGCTCCGACAATCAAAGCGGGCACGGGGGGGGGGGGGGGGGGGCGAAGCCGGCGGCCGCCCCCCACCGCAGGCCGCTGCTCCGACAATCAAAGCGGGCACGGGGGGGGGGGCGGCCACGAGTTGCCGCCGGTGGAGGGGAGTTTTTTGGGTTTTTTTTTTGGGTACCGGGGATCGAACTCAGGTCCTTGCGCTTGCGAGGCAGGTGCTGGAACCACTGAGCTAAATCCTGTTTTTTGAGACAAGGTCTTGGTAAGTACTTCAGGCTGGTTTTGAACTCACTATGTAGCCCAGGCTGGCCTTTGAACTTGTGGCAATCCTCCTGCCTCAACTTCCTGAGTGCTGGGATCTTTGGCATGTGCTACCACACCTGGCAGGACTTAATTTAATGCATAATTTAATGTCTAATGGTTAAGGAAAAAGTGGAAAAGGTTTAAACTTTAATACATACAGTACTAGTTCTAGTGATATAGTTAACTCTATGCTGCAGTTTCCCTTTACTTTTAAAAATTGACTGGGGCTGGGGATTTAGCTCAGTGGTGCCACACCCACCTTGCAAGTGCGCAAAGTTCTGAGTTTGATTCCTGGTACCACACACACACACACACACACACACACAAATTAGCTGAAAAAGTTACTAAAAAGGAATCAAAATTGCTTAGGAACTTAAATTAGCAACACAAAATTCAGGAGCCTAGAATTGGGAGCAGATTCTTAAACCAACAATCCTGCTGAAAACCATTTCCTTCTGTAATTTGCCACAAACCTGGAACTAGACTTATACTTTCCCTGCCAAACTATAAACAATGCTGATGCCTTGTACCTGGCACCAGACAAAATTAGCTTTAACATCAACTGGAGAAGGTGGAATGAACTCTCAGAACATGTACAGCTAAGAGAAAGTGAGTTTAAAACAGTCTGTCCCCAAACTCAAATTTTAATAATTAACCCAAAGATAAATTTATGGCAGAGCAAGAACAAATACCACAAACCTTGAGGTATGGTTAAAGGCTCCATTAATATAGAATGAAAGATAATTATTTTAAAAGGACTTTTTAAACACCCATGGATTTTTAGACCAGTCAAATACGAGAGTAGACAGTACACCCTCCCAGCCTTAAGTCACTAAAGAAGCACCTGAACCAAAGACAAGCCCCAAACAAGATAGGACACACATATGACATTACCTGTTGGAAAAACTGTTGAATCGGGACCAACTCCATCCCTTAGACTCTGACTGGGAAGACCACCAGATCCTTGTAAGCAGATGTAGTGGCCATTACTGAGAGTGAAGCAACTGGTAGCAGGGTAGATATGCAAACAAATGTGGGATAAAATAGCCACCTAAGTTCCTTGTTACAGTGGAACATAGGGTAGGGAGCTCTTAGTGATGAAGGTTTAGAGATAAACAGGATGCTACCCTGGATTCTGACAGCCCTTCAAATTCCAGAATGCAGAGAAATATTTATGATATCCAGTTCTTTACCTACTTTATGTTCTCTTATGAAATCTGGATACATAGCCAAAGTTGTTTAGTCACAGTTCTCCTACAAAAGATGTCCAGTTCTTAGAAGTAACCAAAGTGAGTCTTCGTTCCTTCTAACTCAAAAGATGTAATACATTGTAAAAAATTACTGTGTATGTTTGGCGTAGGAAACATGGAAAACAGAAAAATACATAAAGTCAAAATAAACTTTCCAGGATATTAACTGTTGTGACAATTAATTTTATATAATTCTTGATGGTGTTTTTTTTTTTTGGTTTGGTACCAGGGATCGAACTTGGGTCCTTGTGCTTGAGCAGCAGGCAGTGAAACCACTGAGCTAAATCCCCGGCCCTTGATGTTATTTTTTGATGAGACTAACATTTATTTCTGTGAACTGAGTGAGCTGACAGCTCTCTGTAATGTGAGTAATCTCAGCCCAGGAGTTGAGGGCCTGGCCGAAACAAAAAAGATCTGCCTCCTCAAGCAAGGGAGAACTCTCCAGCAGATCACCTTCAGGCCTCATCTGCACAGCTGGCTCTCAAGGTCTTGGGCTGCTGGCCCATATTGGAGATTTTAGACCTGCCATCTTCCATTATCAAGTGAGCCAATTCCTTCTAGTAAATCTCCCTTCACTATTGGTCCTCCTTCTCTGGAGAATTTTATTTAACTCTTGTGAAAACTGATTTTCTTCCAGTTTTCCCTCTGTGTTCTTTTCTTCTATACTATTAAATACTGCTTCTAACTATGATTGTAATGGCTACATAGTATTACAAAGGTTGGATGTTTCACAATTTATTTGGTCACCAAACTGTTATTGTATATCCATAATTCTATTGGGTGGGATTTGAGGGTTGTTTGTTTCTGAGCCTTTCTATGATAAAAGTATGTACTTTTACCTAAATTTATATAATTTTGCCTATATCTGATTATTTCTGTAGAATTCCCAGATATGGAATTAACTGGGCTAGGATGTGAACTTGAGAGTTTTAAAATATATTACCGAATGCTGTACACAAAGGAGTGTAATGATTATCATTTTACAGCACCTTTACCAATGTTTCGTATTTTCTTTTTTTTCCGGTACTGGGGATCGAACTTCAGGACCTTCCACTTGCCAAGCAGGCACGGTGCCACTCAGCTACATCCCCGAGCCTAGCACCTTTACCAATGTAATAACATTTATAAATCATACATGATTTAATTCTAATCAACTATCAACCATTATTTAAAAATAAATCTCTTGTAAAACTAGAAGTCCAATTGACAAGACAGAAAGTATGAAACGACTTTAGATTACACAGAATGAAATATAGTATGTATTTTTTTTTTTTTTGGTACCAGGGATTGAACTTGGGACCTTGTGCTTGCGAGGCAGGTGCCAGAACCACTGAGCTAAATCCCCGGCCCCAGAATGAAATATTGTTGTGCTTGTGTAACCTACCCACCTATGTACGTCACTTCCACATCCGCTAGCACCTGTAAGCAGTTCTCATAAGTGACTTCCTCCATCTTGAGCATTCCAACAGCATCATACACCTGTTTGGTCTGCACAATTAGTTCCTCAGTTCTTGTTCTAATTTGCTCTGGTGAAAGATCCCATCTTAGAACATTTCTGCCATTTGTAGTATAAGAAGATACCGCCCGAAGAGGAGACGTCACTTCTCTTCCTAATGTCATTCTGAGTAAAACCCTGGAACCACCAACTCTAAGAAACCAGAAAAAGAATAGAAATTAGGAATTGTTGTATGTCCAAAGTCAAGATACAAATGCATGTTATAAAATTACACTGAACAATTCTCTCATGTGAACACATATGCATAAAACTAAATACCTTTGCATTTTCTATTTTTCTTACGTAATTATAATTTTAATGGAATTCATACCATCCAAATACTGAATTGTTCACATCAAGAAATCATACAGAAAAAATGAAAGTAGGTGTCAGAGACATAATAAATATTCTGTATAAATTAAACTAGAAATCTTTCCTGTGTTAATTTCCACCTACTATGTACATAGATGCAGGAAATGTTTGCAGGAGTGGCAAGGAAACATAAAAATTCTGTTTTTATACTCAATATCATTTTTTCTCCAAATTCCATGCAAATCAAGAATAATTATTTGAATTTATTTGTAGAAAATATAATCTCAGGTATAGCTATTACATTATCATAAAAGCAAAAAGAGAAACACACTTTTAAAAGTAATATTAATCCTTTACTCCTTTAACAGATTCAAATAATACTGATGCTATGTTTGTATAATGTTTGTGTGTATGTCTCTCTCCCCTTTTCCTCCCTTCTCTCTATATGCCCCATCCATTTTTGAGCTTATAAATAAAAATATTACATTTATTAGCTAACATTTCCATAGTGTTCTCAGGAACTATTCAAAATGCTTTCCCCGTACTAACTCACCCAGTCCTTCAACAATTCTTATTAGTTACGTACTGTGGACATTCTCATTTTACTAAAGAGAAAAAGTAAAACATAGAGAACTAACTTGCTCAAGACCACATTACACAGGAGGCTGTTTAAAAACCAGGCAGTACAGACCTAGAACCCACTCTTAGCCACTATGCTAAATTTCATTTCTCTTACCTTAAAAGACCTTGAAGTAACTTTATGAGGTAGATAGGGCATTATTCTCTTTTAACTAATGCTGTTTAGAGAGGCTAAATGATTTGTTTAATGAAATTTGCCCAACAAATATTTATGAGGACACACTTTGTATAGTTACTGTGACAGACAATGAAGATTAAGTGGGATCCTTTTATTCTCATATAGAAAAGATAAATGGTTAATAAATGGACAATTATGCTACTTCAAGACTAGTGCTATGACAGGGGTAAGCAGAGGGAATGCTGAAACCACAGAAGGGGCACACATTCTCGTCTTGGGATGGGGAGAGGGTGTCAAGGAAAATGTTGCAGAAGGAGCAAGGAACAAGTTAAAATTTCAACAATATGTAGAAATCATCCAAAGACCAAAGCCCATGAGGAGAAGGCTAAAAAGGCAAGTAGAAACTAGCAAATGGAAAGCCTTAGGGATCATTAAAACATTCAATCTTTCTTTTTTGTTTTTTTGGGGTTTTTTTGTAGTATTGGGGGTCAAACCTAGGGCCTTATGAATGCTAGGCAAGCACTCTAACACTGAGCTATATCCCCAGCCCTCAAGGTTGTTTTTTTAAATTTTTTTTTTGTTTTGGTACAGGGGATCGAACTAGGGACCTTGTACTTGTGAGGCAGGCACTGGAACCACTGAGCTAAATCTCTGGCCCAAGGTTGTTATTTTGAAGGATACAGAGAGCCATTGAAAGGTTTTAGTCAGGAGAGAGATGTGATAAGGTTTACATTTCAGAGAGAGGTTGTTATTACAATTAGTGTATTGATAAAGGATTATCAAGGTAGGAAACAGGGGAACTGGAGTGATACAAGATGCTCAGAAGGCAGAGTCAACATGACTTGGTACTGAATGGATGTAAGGGGGCAGAGGTAAGAAAGTCAAGCACAGTGTCCAGGTTTCTGTCTTGGAGCTGGATGGATGGTGGTACTGCTTAGTGCTATAGGGAATACAAAAGAAAGAGGAGGGTGTTGGGGAAAAATGAGAAAGTGAATTTTGGATATGGCACATGTGAAGGGAAATTTACTACATTACATGGTACTGTACTTAGCATTGTGTGGTTGAACTGACCCAAGGAAGTTTGCAGAGTAAGAAGAGAAAAACACCTAAGCTCTGGGAAAAAGGTCCTAGGTAACAAGAGAAAAATGAGAGGCATCACAATCCTGGACTTGAAATTATATTGCTAAGCTACAGTGATAAAAACAACATAGAAGTGGCACAAAAACAGACATGAAGATCAACTAAACAGAAAAGAGGATGCAGAAACAAGATCAAGTATATTAAACTATTTGATATTTGACAAAGGAGCCAAAAACATAATACTGAAGAAAAGACAGCCTCTGTAATAAATGGTGCTGTGAAAACTGGCTATCCACATGCAGAAGACTGAGTCTAGATCCATATCTCTCACCATGTACTAAAGGAAAATCAAAATGGATCAAAGAACTAAATATTTAAACAGAAATACTTAATCTGCTGGAAGATAAAATAGGTCAAACTCTTGAAGTCACAGGCATCGATCGGCAAGGACTTTCTGAACAGAATCCTGGTTGCAGAGGAAATAGTATCAAGAACTAACAAATGGGATCTTATCAAATTAAACAGCTTCTGCAAACAAAAGAAACAACAGAGTAAAAAGAAAACCCACAGAATGAGAAAAATATTTGTGTCAGCTATTCCTCAGAGAACTATTATTCAGAATACTGTATATAAAAAACTCAAAACAAAATTATGGACTCCCAAAATAAAAGACTCCAAAAATGAGCAAGTAAAATGAATAGACACTTCATAGAAGAAAAAGTACAAATGTCAATACATGAAGAAATGTTCAACAGGGCTGGCCATTAGAAAAATACAAATTAAAACAACGTTGAGGTTCCATCTTACCCCAGAAAGAATGGTCATCATCAAGAAATCAAATAATAAATTCTGGCAAGGCAACAAGGAAAAAGGGACCATTCTTCAGTGCCTGTAGGAATGTAAACTAGTCCAACCACTATGAAACTCAGTATGGCGATTCCTCAAAAATACAAAAATTAGAAAATCCATTTGACCCGGGTATTCCCTGTCTAGGTATCTTCCAAAAGAATTAAAGATATCATATTACAGTGAAACATGCATACCCATGTTTATAGCAGCACAATTCATAATAGCTAAATCTTGAAAGCAGCCTATATGTTCATCAACAGGTGCATGGATAAAGAAAATGTGGTATACTGCCCCGCATGTCTGACCTGGTGGCACAAGGCCCCATAGCCACTCCCTGGCATGGCCTCACAGGACAAGGGGGCTGGGCACAGAGCAGGCTGGCAGTCTGTGTTGCAGAAAAGTCCCCTGTGTGTGTCTGTAGAGGGCAACACTTGGGTGCCAGGCTCACAGGGAGAATAAACCTGGCAGCTGAAAAAAAAAGAAAAAGAAAAAGAAAAAAAAATGTGGTACTTATACATAATCGAGTACTACTCTGATATAGAAAAATATAAATGAGTCATTTGTAGGAAAATGGATGTGCCTTACGACCATAATGTTAAGTGAAATAAATTAGACACATAAATTTAAATATTGCATGGTTTCTCTTATATGAGTAACCACAAATATAAATAAAGAGCTAAATAAAAGATAATAGAAAATAGGGAGGTAGATCTTTCTCAAATGATAAGGGAAGCAAGAGATGCAGGGGCTAAAAGCATATGCTAAAGAGAGCCTATTTAACAAATGGTGCTGGAAAAACTGGTTATCTGTGTGCAGAAGATTGAAACTGGACCCTTTCCTCTCAGCATATACTACTAAATTAAAATCAAAACTGATCAAAGATCTAAATATTAAAATGGAAATTAAACCCACTAGAATATAAACTAGGTAAAACACTTGAAGATATGGGTGTAGGAAAGGTCCTTGTAAACATAATCTCAATTGCACAAGAAATAACAGCAAGAATCACCAAGTGGGATTATATCAAACTAAAAAGCTTCTGTACAGCAAAAGAATCAATCAGAAGAGTGAAGAGATAACCTACAGAATGGGATAAGATTTTTGCCAGCTACTCCTCAGAGAGAACTACCATCTAGAATACAGAAAAAACTGAAAAAAATCAAACCACCTAAAATTAAAGGTCTAGTCAAGAAATGGGAAAGAGAAATGAACAAACACTTCAGAGGAATAAATAAAAATGGTCAAATAAATATATGAAAAAATGCTCAACATCTCTGGCTATCACAGAAATGCAAATTAAAACAATGCTAGGATTCCATCTTACTCCAGAAAGAATGGAAATCATTAAGAAATCAAACAATAACAAATGCTGGCAGGGGTGTGTTGAAAAAGGAATCTTCCTTCTCTGTTGTTGGGAATGTAAACTAGTACAACCATTACGGAAATCAGCATGGAGATTTTTTTCTTTTTTTTAAAAATTCTTTTATTGGTACATTTTAAGTATACAACACATTTACATTTATCATTGGGTGCTTGTACCTGTACATGATGTATCTTGGTTTATTTTTTTCCCCATTACCTGTGCGCCCTTCCCTATTTACATAGATTTCGTTTCCAGTTTTTTTCTTTTCTCAGAATTTTTCCTTTCCCTTGTTTCCTTTCCCCTTCCCCTCCCACCACCCCTACACCTTTGGACCTTTTCCTATTTCAATTATCAATTATTCATTTTAATCCTTATTTACACTCTCAGTTTCTCACACTGGAGAAACTATTTGGTATTTACACGTGTGTCCTATTTATTTCACTTAAGAGTATGGCCTCAATATGCATCCATTTAGCTATAAATGACTCTAGTTT
>NW_004624815.1:4139010-4149035 GCF_000247695.1 Heterocephalus glaber
TTCCCTTTACAAGAATGTAGTGTCCTTCTTCATCTCTCTTAATCAGTGTTGGTTTGAAATCTACTTGATCTGCAAAGAGGAGAGCTACTCCTGCTTTTTTTTGGGTTCCTGTCGCATGGAGTATTGTTTTCCACCCTTTAACTTTCAGTAAGACTGTACTCTTAACACCAGCATGCATCTGTTTTCAACTGTGTTTGTAAGGTAGTGTCAGCCTGCTGTAAAGTTAACATTACCAGGAGCCAGCCACAGAAATAATTTTCTGTTTTTTCAGTATTTAGTAATGAAAGATATTAATGTATCAATGCTAACACATTTCTGGTTTAATCTACATTTTAAGGATGGTTTTTAGTTGTGCATGGGTGCTGGCAACTTAATAAAGTTTTGTTTCAATATGTAATATTAGGCTTAGATTTATAAAAGCTGGTAAACTGGGTCTTTGTTATTTGCTTTAAAAAAAAAAAGGAAGAAAATAAAGGTGAATGTATTTGGCACATTCTTTTCCACGGTGAGAACTGCACTTTTCTTGTGCCTGTATATTTTATGCTTGGGCTTCTAGTGTCTCTTTATTGGCACTTCAAATGGGTGCTGAATGTAAGTTATATGTAGAGTATATGAAGGCTTTATTTATAAATAATGATTTAGCAATTTTTTGAACATTTCAGAATGATAATATTTCTGTAGGGGAGGGAAGAAACAGCTGTACACATTTTCATTCTTAAAAGTATGTTGTAGTTTTCTTTAGCATATTTGATGTAAGCTCACTTAAGGATAATATGCATGGCAAAAGTCAGAATGATAAGTCAGCAAAAGTAAAGGTTTATCTTTTGTAATAAAAAAAGAAGAAATGAAAAACTTACATTTGTCTGTCCTAAAATAATCAAGTGCAGTCCAAGACTCCAAGTAAATCAGGCAAGAGATGAAGCAATCAAAAGAAGGTGCTAAAACAATAGTATCACTGAAAAAATTAAGTGAGGGATATATCGTAAGGATACTTTGAATCACAGATATATAATAGTCAGAACATCTAGTACATGCCAAGCAAAGAATTACAATTCTGATGTTCTTGCTTCCACCTGCTGGTACAGGAAAGTAATTTCTTAGATGAGCAAAATTGTTTACTAACACTAGAAAAAAATACAAAAACATTATGTTTTCAAAGTTCTCCTTCCAAAGTAACACTGTACACTTCCTATAAATAGCCATTCACACAAAAAAGTACAGCATGAATTCAACTGCAAATATTTTGAGTATAGAGAAGAATTACCCTAAACCTGGAAATATGTTAGCCTTTATTCTGAGTAGACATTAGTGTCTAATAAAGTAAAAAATTTGATAAATTTCCTTTCATTGCAGTCCTCCTCTTTTTGCATTAAGAAAAGTTGTATGTAAATTTGATAACAAGAATGACCACTGTACAATCTTGGGCTCATATAGTGAAAATAAATTATTTTGAAAACAATGCCACATACAATCTCAGTGCGTAAAACTTCCACTATCAGTAAGGTTTTAAAGTAGTACTCATTACATAAAAGCTCCCCTAGGAATGAGCAAATTACCTATATTCCAGTTTCTTACAATGTTTGATTTATTTACTAAAAAATTTCATTTATTAGTACATGTTTGTGACACACAATGAGTACATGCATCATGGGGAGTTGGATCTTATTTCTTTTTATTTCCCCTCCTTTCTTTCTCCCTCCATCACTAGATCCCCTTCCCATCTATAAAACGTCCACCTCTCTGTTCCTTTTTTTTTGGTATCAGGGCTCGAACTCAGGACCTCACCCATGACAGGAAGGCACTGTCCCGCTAAGCTACATCCTCAGCCCCTACCTCTCTGTTTCTTATTGTTTACTTTTTATTTTACTCTTTAAATTATTTATACTTTGGATTTCTCATTAAGAGAAATCATGAGATATTTAACATTCTGCATCTATTTAGCTTAGCATTATGGTCAAATGACTGAAATTTATCCTTTTCTATGGTGGAAAACTACTCCTGTGTGTATATATACCACATTTTCTTTATCCATTCATCTGCTGATGGACATAAAGGCTCTTTCTAAGATACTGATATTGTGAATTGTGCTGCTAAAAACATAGGAATCCATTTATTTTTTAAAAAGTAATTTTAAGTTTTGTAATGGAACAGTCCTTGTTTTCAAATTTCATTATAAATAAGTTAAAAAGGACAGTTTAAAATTCTTTTCCAATAAAAAAAAATGTTATGGTTATATAATAAAAATGCTTAAGGTTCTATAAAGCACTATGTAACACCAGAATTAAAATATTTGAACTTGGTCAAAGAAAACTTTTTAAAAAGGCACATATTACAAAGTTAAAAAGAGTGGAAAACTTTAGTACTAAAAAGTAACAGAGGATAAGAATTTAATTTTCTCCTAATTTTCTGTATGACATAACTGGCTTGATAATTACAAATTCTAGCTGGGTATGGTGGCACACACCTGTAATTCCAGCACTCAGGAGCCTAAATAAGCAGGAGGATCACTGCAAGTTCAAGGCAAGTCTGGGGTACACAGTGAGTTCAAAGCCAGTCTGAACTACATAGTGAGACCCTGTCTCAAAAAAAATGAAAAAAAAATTATAGGTTCTAGATACATTTATTGCAAATGAATAGTAAAGGATTTTTTCTTTTTCTCTTCTTCCTCCTCCTTTCTTTTTCTTCTTCTTCCTCCTTCTCATCTTTCTTTTTTTTTTGAGACAGGGTATTGCTATGTAGTTCAGGCTGGCCTTGAACTCACTATGTAGTCCAGGCTGGCCTTGACCTTGTGATGACCCTCCTGTCTCAGGTACAGGTACATACCTTCATGCCTGACAAGATTCTTTAATCTTGTAAATGGCTTAAATAAAGCCACTTGAGACCACAGAAAGTGGAAAACCAAGTGCTGTTTCACAAATGAAGATTTCCTCAATAATTCATTAGCAAAAGGTCTATCCATATACATGGAAAACCGCAAGTCATAAAAGACAATTTGCTTTTATTTTTCTCTAGGAGAAGAAGTGAATTGCTTCTGGCACATTAACTGGTGTTTGGGGCATACTTTTCACAACTGAAATCCTTAGTAACGAGTTACTCAGAAGAGTCTCAGTACATTACCTAACACTGCCTTTTATGGGGGGGGTCATCTACACAGGTCTATTTTGCTGTGTGGCCTTATCTTAGGCCTGGCTAATAACTATTTTTCTTTTTCTTTTTTTTCTCCTGTACCGGGGATCAAATTTAGGACCTTGGGCTTGCAAGGCAGGCATTGTGCCACTGAGCTAAATACCCAGCCCTAGTTTGCTTTTCTTTTTAAGACTGGTTCAATTGCTAATAAGGGTTTATTGTTTTTGCATGTGACAATGGTATTGTGATTACGTGTTTGGAAAAAATACTTTATTTCTTAGAGCTATACATTGATGTACTTAGGGTGAAAATAAT
The DNA here is from genome assembly GCF_000247695.1 of Heterocephalus glaber. The sequence continues at coordinate 4,142,452 of NW_004624815.1, forward strand.
ACAATGGTGGATATATGTTTTTAAATGATTGGGGGGGTGGGGGATTTAGCTCAGTGGTGCCGCTGTCTGCCTCACAAGCACAAGTGCAAGGTCCTGAATTCGATCCCTGGGACCAAAAAACCCCACAAAAACAAATAAAATGATTGAGGGCAAGTGGAGAATGGTGTTAGGAAAAAAAAACTGGCCATGCTCTGACAGTTTTTAAGCATGGTGATGGGGAGTTCTTTACATAATTACTTTTGTTTATGACTGGAAATTTATATAGTAAAAATTCTGAAATACATTTAGTAACTTTTCATGTACCTAGCTCTAATTACTATTTTAAATTTAGACATGTGTTCTGAAAACATACAAACATTAAAACAGTCACAATGACAATAAAAGGGATAATGAATAAAGAAAACCCTAAAGGGCCAGGGGTTTGGCTCAGTAGTGCCTCTCCTGCCTGGCAAGGGCAAGGTCCTGAACTTGATCCCTGGTACCAAAAAAACAAAAACAAAAACCCTAAAGGAGAGATTAGAACGCAAGAAAAATATATTTGACTATAACATGAAAATTCATAAATCCAGTCAGAAACAGATTTTAGCAACCAGCTAGTTCAAAGCCTAGTCATCTATGTGTACCAGACAAAGATAATGACGATATAATAGTAAACACAATTTAGAGTTACACACAAGATGCTATGGTTGGACAAAGAAACAAGGCTCAGACTGGGGAGCCAGAGAAGGCCCCAGGAGGAGGGTGTGAATAGCAATTATCCAGGAAAGGATGGGGTAGGGTAGTGTAGAAGCAGGACAGCAAATCTGGAAGGGTGAACCTGAATGGCAAACATCCTATTTCAGATCACTGACATATTATGTTACAGGAATAACAATGAATATGTAAATCAGGAGTGAGAACTGGAGAGAGATAAACCGGGTGATACTGACAGACAAGATTCTGGAGGTTTTTTAATGTCATGCTAGAGAGCTTAAATTTTGTATTATAACCAACAGAAATCTATCAGCGAGAGACTGAGATCTCTATTTTAGCTAGACACTCTCATAGTTGTGGGAGGTGTAAAAAGTTTATTTGGGGAGGCAAAGGAGACCAGTTAGCAGGCTGCAGTAATCCAGATGAAGAGTAGGAGGAGGTCCAAATATGACTGAATGGAGAAGTCACGTCTGAGAGACCAGAGAAGACCAACTACAAACACAGGTAACTGGAAGAAGGGGGAGGGACATACACCCTGACGGGAAAATCAATTTGGAGGAACAGACTTGTAAATCAAACAAAACATACGTGCAAATAGGAGCTTAAAAGAGGCGAAGCAGTCTGAGCACTGCCTGTGGTGCCTTAGCCAGCACCCAACATGGGAACTTCCACTTTGTGAAGTTTCCAAATAGCTGGCAGGATCCAGGACAGACTTGGGGTATAAGGTCCTTTGCCTCATCGGCCCCTCTCCAAACAGAGGTGGCTGTAGCCTGGCAGCATCTTTTGCAGGCACACATCAGGGGTGAGTGACCAGGGGGCTGCTCCCTCCCTCAGCCTGCCCATTTGTTCTCAGATACTTGTTGGGGGGCAACTGCTGCCTGTGTCTGGAGTCTTCAGTACTGGACCCCAAGCTCACCTGAGTCACTGCTGGGAGCTTGCAGTTTATTCCATGCAAAAGTGGGGGACTTGTCAAGACTGGTTCAGTTTGAGTCCATAGTCAGCACCCTGGGTTCACTTAAGCCCACACCAAGCCCTCACTACCCTGCTCCAATCCTAGACCTGTCTCTGTCTGGCATCTAACACCAGTCCCTGGGCATCTAGGGTTTATGTGGGGTGATGCAAGCACCCTTGACACAGCAGAGTCTCCACCCTGAATTCAGCCAGAGCCCTAGGCTCAGTCCCTGACTAACGTAATAGGCCAGTCCTCTGCGTGGTTAAACAGCAAGGGTTAATGGCTGCCTGTACTCCAGACACCTGTGAGACACCACCCAGTGCTCTACGTCCCCAATGTGCTTGCAGGAATGTGTCCATGTTAGTCTTAGGCAGATTTGTTTCTCCACTGAGAGTCACATCTGAGAAGCCAGAAGAGTCTCGAAAGTTATGTCTGAGAACCCACAAGAACCTCCACATATCAGGAGCCTGTCCCAGACACTGGAATAAACATCAGATATAATTAGTATTGATTCCATCCAGAAGGAATCCACAACAGGAGCCTCAAAACAAGGCCCCACACCTTCCCTGGTAGGGTTCCCCAGCTTAAACAGCTGCTAGCAACAAGGGATTATGGAGAGACCCTCTTGAACTGAGTAACCTCCATACAAACTCACAGACTATGAAGGAGGGATGGGACTTGAAAGAGGAATGGGACTCGTAAGATTAAATACTACTGACCTGGGAAGAAAACATTCCTCTGGAAATACATAGGAACTTTTTTCCCTCTCCCCTCCCTGCTTGTCTTTTGCCTTTCTCCATTTTTGATTTTTCACTATTTTTTTCTTTTGGTGGAGGTTGGAGTTTTACTACCCACTTTTTATTGTCCCCTCCTTTTTAATATTACTTAGTTTTACTTGTTTGAATAGGTCCACCTTTCATTCTCTTTCTCTCCCTCTTTTCTCACTTTCTTTCAACTTTTCCCTTAGTATGTTTTCTTATTTTCTCTTTCTCTAGTTTAATTTCCACTCCCTATTATTTATCTTTTTCCTAGATGGTCATCCCACTAATTTCCCTTTACTCCTTAGCAGGACCTTCTACATCAATCTTAACACATTCTTCACATCTACCCACTGCTTTATTTTTCATAATCTATTTCTTTTTTCTTTATACAGTACTAGCACAACTGTACCATTTACCCTTATGAATCTATAGGTAGTTAACTACATCTTTCTATGGTCGAATACTACATTATGGTAAAAGGGGATAAAACTGCTCTATAGAGTGGATAGTTACTGTATACAATTTTCTGATTTGTCTTAGATCTTTGTACCCAGGGTTAAAGGTGACAAAGTATTAGTTACTACAGTTTGTCACGTTCTAGTTTGTGTTTGATACTGTACTTATTACTAATTGTTCTAAGTTAGCCAAGGTGACATAGTTGTGGTCAATTGATCTTCCTTGTATGCCAATACTGTCTGGGGCCCATAAACAATACCACAGCCCAGTACGAAAGAACTGGGTGCAACCTTTCATCCCTAATAAACAGAACAGGATCTTGGGACAGACTCAAAGGCCAAAAGCCATCTATGCCTAGAAAACTGCTCTGAAAAGTAGTCATTACCTAAAGAAGTCTTGATACTACTAATAAAACTACCTACATAAGCAACTAACAATCCTTAATGCAGAAAATGTATAAACAAACATACAAAAAAAGAAATGAGAAAACACCAAGGCAAGAGGCAATCAAAAATACCCAATTCACCCAAAGCAAGCCCAGAGGGCACTGAGGTAGAAGAAATCAAAAGCCTCCCAGCTGAATTTTATGAAATGGTAGTAGTGGAAGTAACAAAGCAGATGAGGAAGTCCATAGACAAAAACAAAACAGGAATACTAATTACACAGATAACAAAAGAAATGATGATCATAATGAAGGAAATGATTAGTAAATCCAGAGTAGATACAAATTTTTAAAAATAGAGGGGCTTAGGGAAACCATGAATGCCCAACATAGGAAAAAACTGGGATGCCATAAAACAGATGCAAATAGATATCCAGGAGATTAAAGCTATATTAAAAGTATATACAGCAAAATCAACCAACATGAGGATAGAATATCAGATCTAGAAGACAGGGGTGTGGTTAGTGATCATCAAATGAAAGATTTCTTAAAAACAGCAAGAGATCTTTCATATTTGGGTTGCCCATAGCTAGAGAGAGGGGTTCAAGATGAAAGAGCATTTTCTATTATTATTATTATTATTTTTTTTTTTGGTACTGGGGATGGAACTTGGGACCTTGAGCTTGCGAGGTAGGTGGTGGAACCTCTGAGCTAAATCCCTGGCCCTCTACTATCTTTTGTATTTTAAAAAGTTTTAAAATATGTTCTATTGTCTGGGACACATATTTCATCATGGATTATACTTGTAGATCACAAAAAATATTTATTTTGTTCAGTGCTTTTTCACCTTGACTATAATTTTGTTGAAATCATACTTAACTCCTACTTTGTCTGTGTTTATCTGATAAAACTTTGCACTTCTTTGGAAAACAATAGCATTTTGATTTAGTTCCCTTCTAGTTATCATGTTCCCTTCTAGTTATCATGTCATTGCATTTTATTTTTAAGCATGACCAAAGATATTTGTCTTTTAAAAGGAAAGCTTAAACAATGTATTGTCATAATTGTTTGGGATTCTGTCATTTTTAGTTTGTATTTTTTCTTTATTTTCCATTCTTTGCTTTATGGGTTTGTTTTACATATATTCTCTTTTCAAGAAAAGACTTTTATGTGCTTGTTTTCAAGAAATGTCATTCAGATAGGTCTAATTATCAAATACAAGATAAAAATGCTATTCTTTCATAATTTCCAATATGAGAAATTTCTGTCAATCCACAATTTTATCAATATGGCCTATGATTTTAAATTTAAATTATTTATTATTAAATTATATATATTAATAATATATTAATCTATATTTATATATAATTAATATATATAATTAAATCACATGTATCACAAATATCTTTAAAAAATAAAAAGCAACACTAGAAGGGCTTTGTAAAAGATGGGACATCACAGAGTGTAGTTTGGGTGACAAGGTGGACACTGGTACTACTGATGAAACAGCAAATTCAACACTGGACAAGAGAAAACATGAGAGCAAGCAAGATGGGGTTTGGGGACACAGTGGCAAGTAAGTTTCAAACATCAGTATTTCTGAGTGCCTGTGAGATATGCCAGGTGTAGAAGTACGATGATCTGGCAACAAGATATATGACCCTGGAGACTCTATTATACAGTATTCAGATATCTAATTCTTGGACTGGATTGGGCCACCTAAGATAATGCGTAGGTAGCAGTGGGAAGTCTGGAACAAAAAGGAAGGCAAAATTTGCACAGCAGCTGGACTGAGGGTAGGTTTCAGACAGGAGGATATAGGGAAGACACCTGAGCATTTTGTAAGCTAAAGGAAAGGAGAAAGAAAAGAGATTGTACACAGAAATGGAGACAGACACGCTAGAAAACCAGCACTAGAGAGGCTGGTCCTAGGAAAGGGAAGCTTATAAGAAATTTGAAGAAATGTTCTGAGAAGAGTTAGAAATCTATTGCTCTGGAAGAAAAAAAAAAGAGGTGGGGTCAACAGTCTAAATGTTACTTACATGGAGACCAAGTAAAGTTAGGACTGGAAAGTGTCCAAAAGATTTGGCTACCGATACCCAAAACTTAAGTGTCATTTGATCACTGACCCTCTTGTTCTTCGACAGTCACACTAACTCATTAATTCCTACTGAACTTGGAAACAACTCAAGGTTCTAAGTTTTATCCTAGGCTGTTCTTTTTTAGGTAATTTGTTTAGCATAAATACAAGACTTCGTATTTAGTTCTATTCAGAATCCCCATGTGAGACTGGTATTCTAATGAGTACAGATCCTCTGGAATTTTAATTTTTCATTTTTACTTGAAGTCATTTGAAAATTTTATCAGGTCATCTAACCTTCTTCAAGTCACAGACAAAGCATTTGTGACTTTTTCTTTCCAGGGTGTGTGCGTGTGTGTGTATGCATGCATGCACATGTGCAGGGTATTGACTCTAGGTCCTCATACATAATAGTGCATGTTCCACCAGTGAGCTACACCTCCAGGCCCCATTTGTGATTTTCATGTGTTGCTAGTTCTTAATTTTTTCCATGTCCTTAGTAATACTTTTTTCTCTCATGAATGGAAAGAAATTATAAATTACAACAAACTTGGTATCAAGCACTGTACACACTGACTCCTATAGTCTTTACAAAAATTATATGAAGTATTTAATGTTAATTCTATGTTAAGGTTGAAGAAACGGGTTTTATGAGATTATACAAGCATCTGAACCAAGGAGGTTGGCCTTCAGAGTATATGTGGTTTGCTTGTGGCACATTTTCTTTCTTACAGTTAGCTGTGAGTGCTTGTGCCTTGGGCACACAACTTATTCAATGCATTATTTTTAAATTCTGGTAAATGGGAAAAGAGAACATTCTCCCCTGATGTTTCATGTCCAAATCTTATTAGCCTTCAAGGCCCAGTTGCACTATGTCCTTGTCCCTCCTTTTAATTCAGGAAGTAATCTCTTTCCCCTAAACTCCCACATCAATCTATTATTCTCTATGAAATTTATCACCTTCTACCTAGTATTCTAATTATTTAAATGTGTGCCTTATCATCCTTACTCTGCTGTATTGCCTTGGCCTTTTAACCAACAAAGTAAGAATTAGCACTGTGAAGTATACTTCTGTTTTTCTTTTTTTCCCATTAAGTTTATTGGTACATTTTCGGTATAAAATAGTTACATTCATCATTGGGATCCTGTATCTGTACATGATGTATCTTGGTTCTTTTTTTTTTTTCCCCTTCCCTTGCCCTCCCTTCACCCCCTCCACCCTTCCCTATTTGCAAAGACTTTGATTCCATTTTTTTCCTT
>NW_004624815.1:4154660-4242449 GCF_000247695.1 Heterocephalus glaber
AGGTTTTGTTCATAAAATCTTTTCCCACACCAATGTCTTCAAGAGTTCTACCTAACCTCTGTTCCAACTGGTTCAGAGTTTCTATTTTAATATTTAAGGATCTAAGTTTTCTTTACCATTTATCCTTGTGATACCTATTACAGTCTCTTGCATATAGTAACTGCACTAAGTTAATGTCTGTGGCACAAGGGAATGAAGTTTTGGATATATAGTTTTCAATCAGGTACTTTCCACTATCCACCATTTCTGAAATTTGCAACTTTTCAATGTCATAACATTTTTAGTGAGGAGTTATAAACCTTACTGAATACCCTTGGGCTCTTTCTGCCATCCCAATAAAGTTTTTCATGTTTTTACTTCCCTTCAACTACCTTTGCGCAGTTAGGAGGGAATAGTACTTATGCCACTAAATACCAGATTTAATATAGGAGGCATTATATGCATCCCTAGGACATGAATTTGTCATCATGACTTCTTTGGGTTGGGTACTTTTTCCATCAGGTAGGGAAAGCCGCATGGCACTACTTTTTAAATCTGACCAACAAGCATGTCTGGCCTGCTCAGTCCTATGTATTTCTTCAGTTCCAAGTAACTCCTGGAGTCATGAAAGTCCAAAGAGTCTGGCTTCCCTTTCCTGAGCTGACTTCAGACTCATCCACGAGAAGTTTGCCTTCTGTTCCTTTTCACCTTGATTACTTCTAAACCAGTTATTTTAGAGACTGGCAACTCCTTCAATTCTTTCATATCCAGATCAACCATTTTGGAAGAGCTTTGCTTCCAGAGTATTCATTAGTTATTATTCCTCACAGCTACCAATTGGGCTTGTAAGGCACAAAGTGACTGCTTGAGTAACCCACAGATGATAAGGAAATATGACAACGTTCATGCCTTTTAATATATGGCTTTTTCTCTGGCTTAAGCCCACTCAGTATATACCCCAAAGTCCTCTATATCTGTTGGTTAAGTATAGCTCTGACTGTGAGCTTTCTACTGCATATTACTTTCTGTAATTTTTCTTATTACACAACTAACAGATCTAAGTTGGCTCTTTTAACACTTAAAACACAGTAATTTCCCCTGGCAACTGGCATTTTGCTTAAAGAAATTTGCAACTAGCCATTTCATCTTGGGTTTGAAATATCTACTTTCTACTGAAAGGTATACCATACTGTCAATAACAAAATGCTAAAAGTAGACCTATGCTTTATTTTAGATATAAGCAGTGATATATTTTCAGTTACTATTACTGATAATCTTTTCTTCCATCCACTCAAAAATATATTTATTGAGCATCTACTATACAATAGTGATACCATGCTAAGTACTAGAGGTAGAGAAATGAATAACAATTTCAGAAAATTTATCAACTAATGAGGATACAGGCATTATTAATGTGTGTTTAATCAAAGTAGTTACAGGATTCAGGAGGACATAGTTTAGTACGGTCAGGTAAATACACCTGAAGGACAAGCTAGGCTGATATCAACAACACCTCTCAAAATCTAAGTTAGAGATCTGATTACTCTTAGATTCCCTGACTAGGGGAATCAAGCCATGAAGGAAGGGTTTCCCAGACTTTAAAATAGCTGTCTCAGCTCAGTGGAATACAAAGGTCACTTTATAAATATACATATATTTTAAGAACATGAAAAACTTATTGAGAGAAAGATAGCTTCTGTCTAAGAGAGATAGGAGGGGGACGAGAATGTGAGTTGCCCCCATAAATATATTTTTTGAATACTGGAAAACAAATGAAAGGTATTTAGAACACATAAGTATTGCTTAAATTCATTATGAATATAGTAACTCCATAGAAAAATGGCCAAAAGACATGAATGGGCTTAAAATACAAATGGCAAATAAACATAAAAATATGATTAAATGCATTAGTAAACACAGGAATACAGTATACATAAAAGCCAAGAAATATTATTTTGCAACCAGTGGAATGGGAAAAGATAACACTAAGTTGCTCAAGCTGGTGGCTTAATGACTATTCCTGAAAACTAGACAGGGAGACAAAAAATTAGTATTACCAGTTTAGAAAAGAACTGGGCTTTTGAAGAAGAGAATTACTTGGTAAATATTTTTCTTGAGGTCTATACTCATGCGATATATATCAGGAGACATATAAGAACATGTATATGCCAGCTTTGGTGGTGCACACCTATAATCTCAGCACTCAGGAGGCTGAGGCAGGAGGACTGCCCCAAGTTCGAGGCCAGCCTGTGCTACACAGGGAGTTCAAGATCAGCCTGAACTACACAGGGAGACCCTGTGTCAAAACAACAACAACAAAAATGCATAACGATCGTTTGTAACAACAACAAAAAGGGGAAACAACCCATATACGGACAAGAAAATGGATAGTAAATTTGAAAATAATCACACAATGATCTTGCAACACTAAAAATGAACCACAGCCATGTGAAGCTAGTTTCATCATGTGAAAATGAATTATATGTCATTTAGGAAACATTTATATTTGGTAATATTTACAAAGAAAAGCAAGAGGATGATGAGCGTGAGATTTGGAAGAGTGATTATCTCTGCTACAAAAAAAGGGATCTGTCTTGAAAGGGACATGAAGAGACTTCAAAGTTACCAGAAATACACTTTTCAATATGTAATTTAAAAAAATTTTTTAAACTATATCATATATTAAATTTGTGCACTGTATGTTTCATAACATTATAAATAAGTAAGTAAAAGGTTCTGAAATCATGGGGGAAGAGAAGAATGTTCCAAACAAGGGACCAGTATGTGGTAATTTGAAGCAAGGAGGTAAGGACATGAACTCTGGCAGAAACACTGAGAGGGAAACCCAGGAGAGCTAAGCAGGGTGAGACAATGTAGGGATTTATAATCATATGAAAGAGTTTTGATTTTATCTTAATGTTGATGATAGCCTAAAGAAATTTTTAAATTGAAGTGTGACAGGTCACATTTGGATTTCCTAAAGACCTGTCCTTTCCTAAGGAAAATACATTAGTAGGAAGCAAAAATGGAGGCTAGGTCTCATGATGAGAAACTGGATTATGGTAATGGTACTTGAAAGTACTAGAAACAGAAAAGAGAAAGACTGTGAAGACTATTTAGGATTTAGTAATTGTTGAAAAAGATAAAGGAGACAGAAGGGGGGAAAAAAAAGGACAAAAAATGACTCCCAGGCTTTTGACTCAAGTAAATCGGTGGCATTGGCACAAAGAAAAATGGCCCAGGGCCGGGTATTTAGCTCAGTGGTGCCACCGCCTACCTCATAAGCGCAAGGTCTTGAGTTCGATACCTGGTACCAAAAAAACCAAACCAAAACAAAAATGGTCCAACTGCAGGTTTATGAAGTAGTGTTGTAAATTTAGTTTAGGATGAGATGATATGGAAATTAAACAACGTAAGAGGCATTCAGTAAATATCTGTACAGTGAAACAGTGATTATGAGACCTCCAAAAGAGCTGTCCAATTGGTACTTGCAATCTATATCATTCATCTCTTTTCTAAATAAATTATTTGTTTCTGTATTTTGTATCTTGACAGATAAGAAGGCTACAAGACCTTACAAAGAATTCCTCTGAGAGTCTAAAAGATGTGTGGATATATTCTGGAATAAGCCCGTAACTATACAAGTAGCCCTTCTAGTGTGGATACTATATGCTGCAGCAAGCAAGATTCACCAGAAAGCTCAGGTTATTTCAATAACTGCAACTCTCCTAAATTGTAAGGCAGAAGTAAAATTTTCCTCTTGCTTTTAATAAAAAATAGAATTATGTATCAAGGATATAGTTAAGTATTGCTGGGATATATGGGGGTTTCCTTTTGAATGCCAAAGAGGAGGTATTAACTATCTTAGAGCGGGTGGAATAGGATAGGGTCTTCCAAAGTAAGATTTGGTAAATCAGAAACCCTTATTTCATAAGCTGGACTTTCTTTTATACATCTTGCTATTTCTGTATTGATTTTCTTTGTATTTCATTTCATGATTAGAAGGTTTTTTTTGGTTTACTTATTTATTTTTGGCAGTGGGGATTCAATCCAGGACTTCTGCACTGAGCTATATACCCTTAGCCCCCTTCTCCTTTTTTAAAACTTTTTTTTTTTTGATACCAGGGATTGAACTCAGAACCTTGTGCTTGCAAGGTAGGTGGCGGAACCACTGAGCTAAATCCCTGGCCCCTGATCTCAGTTTTAATTACAGTCAGATATATAATTATTAAATTTTTGAATAACTGTAATTTTTCTGATTTAAAAAATTTTTACCATATGATTAAAATTTTACATCAGAAAACAAATAACTTTTTTTTGGTTTCTAGACCACGGTGCTGAATTTTGTTTAGGAATTATATTCATCAAGTAAACCATCAAAAAATGGAATGCAAATTACATTACAAGAAATTTCCACTTAAATTGGAAAACTGGCAAGGATAAAAATTAGTAAAATGCTCAGGTTTTGGTAAAGGTGTGGGAAACCAGCCCTTACATATTCTGCTGGTTTAGTATAACTTGTGAGAATTTTTTGGAGAATATGATAATAAATATTAAAGGCCTAAAAGTACCTCTGATACACAAATTGTGCTTTGATGTAAAAATTTCATTTCTAAGAACTTTCACAAGAAAATAATTAAGGATTTGAAAAAAAAGAATAAGAATATTTATCCAAGCACTGTTACTCATAGCAAGAAGTTGGAAATAGGTGGCATGTCCAAAGGTAGAGATTAATCAAATTTCCAACATCCCCAAGTGAACTATATTGTAGCTACTGATATTATAAAAGAATGTATATATTACTTTAAAGATTACCAGTACGGCAAACTCATGTTTGGTTTAAAAAGACTGGACATAAAAGAGATTTTTTGAAAGCATTAACACATTGGTTTTTCTGGATATGTAGGCTGCATGTATTTTTATTTTTTAAGAGCAGGAAGAATTTATTGAAAGATGGCTTCTAAGAGAGACATAAGGGGGACCGGAAAGGGGGTTGCTCCTATTTTTAATATTTTCTTTTTCATGTCATTATAGTTTTGGAGTTTTCTATAAGAAACATGCACTGCTTCTTTTATTGAAAGAGAAAATTAGGCCGGGAATTTAGCTCAGTGGTTCCACGCCTGCCTCCCAAGCGCAAGGACCCAAGTTTGATCCCTGGTACCAAAAAAAAAAAAAAAAAAAAGAGAAAATTACATAATTTGGCCTAACATGGTTGAAAACCCTTCTTGTTTATTTCTTTGACCATGTCATCCATTCACTTTGAGAGACACTGGATTTTGCTTGAGTCATAAGCTGCACAATCTGGTTGAGGCAGGAGATAAATTTTCCTGGTTTAATTCCCATGGCAACACAGAATTGGGGGAAGAAGACCTTAGATATAATTTAGTCTAGTCTTTTTCATTTTATAAAATAAGAAATGAGAGAGGGGCAATGGGGCCAGACATAGTGATACACATCTGTTATCCTAGCTACTTGAGAGGCTGAGGCAGGAGGAATCCAAGTTTAAGCCCAGCTTAGGCAACTTGGTGGGACTTGCTTCAAAATCAAAAATAAAAAGGGATGAGCATACAGTTCAGTAGTAGAGCACTTCCCTAGCTTGGCTCTTCATCTTCTAAAAGCAAAACAAAGTAGAGCAACAGATTAGATGCAGAAGCAGATGTAAGAATTAGGATATCGCCAGGTGTGGTGGCACATGTCTGTAATCCCAGCACTTAGGAGGCTGAGGCATCAATGGTGAGTTCGAACACAATGAATTCAAAGCCAGCCTGAACTACATAGAAGACTCTGTCTCAAAAAAAAAAAAAAAAAAAAAAAAAGAATCAGGCTATCTTGTATTAAATCACGTTTTGAAAAAATGCAAAACAGTGTTGGTGAATCTGTGGAGAAATTGGAAGCCAGTCTATGTACTGCTGATGAGAATGTAAAAATGGTATAACCAGAGTAGAAAATAGTATGACGGTTCAAGATATTAAACATGGCATTAGTAAATGATCCAGCAATTTCCACTTCTAGACATAGCTCACAAAGAATTAAAAGCAGGGACACAAGTATTTGCATCCCAGTAATCACAGCAGTATTCAGAAGAGTCAAAAGGGAGAAGCAACCTATGTCCAATGATGATGAATGGATAAACAAAATATTGATTATTGTAATGTATTTATTACCGCTTTATAAATTAATACTTTAAGAACGTCCTATTTTATTTCTTATAAAATGGACACATATAACCCACATACACACAAGCTCTTAGGTACTGAGATTTTAAAAAGTTAAAGAACTGCTGACAATAGGAAGATTTATTCTCTTCTTACACCTGCATTATGTGAAAATCTATTTGTTGGCATAGCTTCATTTGAGAACTATATCACTTCTAACTTGGAGACTAGCAAAAAAGGGGAGTCTAAATTATAGTCACAATCATCACATTAACCTATAATTACCATTGTTCCCTGGATGCACAGTAAGTACAAAGACTGAGCAACACAAAGCTCCACACAGGCAAGTGGCCATGTACAACAGCAAGCTGTAAAAACCTTAAATGCTGACACTGTACATTCCAAAGTAGTTTTGTAGGTATCTAGCAGAAAACAACCTTTCCTTTCTTCTACTGAATCTTTCTTTGGATTTACAGTTCTGGGGAGATTTGGGGATGGGGTGGCGGCGGCATTGTTTCCTAAAAACCAGGGCATCCGTGCGAAGAATTTAATTCTCTCACCATCTTGCTACTGGTCTGTTGCAGAGGGGTGTGGTCAGAGAGCTGGGAAGCAATCCAAAACAGCAGCGAAAGCTGACCAAAACCGTGTTCAAGGAATATTAAGAGGCCAACTCATTTTGCCCGGACAAGAGGCAGAATATTTATGGAGAGGAGGTTAAAAAAAACCCAGGAAATTAGAGAACATGGGCGGGGCGGAAATAAACGGCAAAACCAAAGCTTATGTAAGTATATGAAAGGTTTAGAATGCTAATGGGTGCACGACGGATAAATGAGAGTTGTTATTCTTGAGTTCACAGCTGCGGCACTTGAATGCCAGGTCTGCAATTCTGGGCTGGAGAGGAGGCTGAAAGCACTTTCACGTCCAGCCCCTCCTTCCACATTTATTTTGGGTTGGGTCTGTGATCAGTCTCTCTCTCTTTGCGGTTCAGGCAGTCCCAAACAAAGGAGAATGGATGCCCTCTCAAAGGAACCGAGGAGGGAAAGGTGGCCCCAGGTTGCCGGGCAGGTGTCCCTGGGGGCCGAGGGCGCGGGCTTCGGGGAGGGAGGATTCCAGGGATGCGGTTTGGGCCCAGGAACCTGGGCCGGGGCGTCTGGCACAGCCCGCGCAGAGACCCCGCCCTGCCCGCGGTCAAGGTTACCCGCGCGTGAGTACCTGTGGAGGCCTCGCACTGCCGAAAGGCACCGGGCGATCATGGGCACGCCGAGATCAGTGGCGGCAGCGGCGGGCGGGGGGTCCTTCGACTTGGGGCTGGGGAGGTCAGACAGCGTAGTTCAGGTGCCAGTGAGTCCAAAACCGGCCTCGCTGAGGCCACGGCGGCGGCGACTACTGCTGGCCTCCCAGCGCCCTCCCACGTGCGGCAGCCCCACGGCGGCCCTCCCTACGCTAGCGCCTCCTGTGGCCCCGCCCCTAGTCCCGCCCCTCCCGTCCTTGCCCCACCGCTCACGCGTCTTGCACCGCCCCAGGGGCGGACCCGGCGAGACCCAGCTGCCCAGAGCCTAGCGTGCAGCCTGGTGGGCTGAGGGGGCGGCGGTGTGGGAGCCGGTGAAGTTTAGGCGACCGCGGCCAATGCTGAGATCTCGATCCTGGTTCGACACTTGAGGTCGAGGAGCCGAGCGGACTGGTTTACGGACGCCCCCGGGCCCGCAGCTGTCGTCTTGCGTTCTCTTTTCTGGTAAGGTGCTTCTGTCTGGAAATGGTGCATCTCCCCCAGCCCCAGACGGAGGCCTGTGCTGCACAACCGCTGCAAATCTCTTAGGGCCTGAGAGGAGGCCCGGGTACTGCAGGGAGGGAGGCTTGGAGTAGGGGTAGTCGTGCTTCCAGAAGCTGGAGGAGAAACATGGAGGAGATGGATAGATCCTTTCCCCCTTCTTTTCCGTTTTAACCTTCTGCCCTGGGGCCTTATTTAATAGCGTTTATTGTAATAACCCCGTGGCCTAGAGGTTGGGCCTGCCTTTAAAATTGGTAAACAAATAATAAGCATCCTAGCAGCGGGCACCAGATCCTGAAGGCGAGCACCACACCCTGGCTTTGAATTAGGGAGCCAGGGGAACAGACGGATGATGCGATTTAGTGGAGACGAGCCATTAATGCCACTGGCCCTGCGCCACTGTTTGGAGGCAATAGTATTCCAAGTGAATGAACAGGACCCGAAGCGCCCAGCCTCTCCACTAGAGCACAGCTACTGCAGAGAGCGCTGGTCCATTTGTACTATCATCGGTTTAGACAATGATTTCCTGACGTGTCTGTTGATTGCATAGAAATGCCATTTATCCAGAACGACACTCAATGGTCGAACAGCCTTTCCGGAGTGTATTTCCTCAGCGGATAACTCTTGACTAATGAAAGTAGGTGAGGTGTAAATTACACATGTTACAGTTTTAAAAACCTCGTGTACTAGGTGAAGATGCTTATTGTGTACTAGTTTCTGAGTCAGCAGTATGAAATTTCCCTCACCTTAGGACAAGGCCTTTTGGGGCATTTCTATATCCATATCCGTACTTCTTTTCTGTATCCCTGCCCTATATATAATTAAGATGCAGTGAGAGTCTAAGCTTATGTTTTACATGTTTTGGAAAAAAATCTTATTGATCCAAGATTAAACATAGTTTAATACTACTGCGTTAAAATTTTAAAAATGTAATAAACAATACTCCGTGCTCTCCTGACTCTAAAAACATCAAGATAATGCAAGTTTCTTTTCTGCTTTTACTATAATATAATCCTTGCTATTTATTATTTTTATCATTGATAACTTTTCTGGCTGATTCTTTAAAATAACTGAACTCTGTGTTTTCATTTTTATTGTTGAGGAAGTGTTTAAGCTTGTAAAATGTCAACTATCAAGCACCTAGTTTACGCAGTTATTCGTTTCTTGCGGGAACAAAGTCAGATGGATGCTTATACTTCTGATGAACAAGAAAGTTTGGAAGGTAGGCATCTGGTCTTTGTGTTCATTTGTGTTGTAAATAAAAACTAAAAGTGCTACAAGCTCAACTTCCTGATGTAGTATAACAAAATCAGAATGTTGTGTTAATCTTTCAAGTAGAGAGACTTAACTATTAGATTATCTTATTTCCATTCTCTGAAGCTTGTTTTAATTAACCACAAAATAAGAGGACTATCATTCATTTATTGAACAATTATTGTGTCAGAATTATGCTATTCATATTATAGAGAATTTTTCTTCTCAGCGACTAATATCATTTGCATTTAGCAGATGAGAAAATGAAACCGGAGAGTCTAAGTAACATAACAGCCAATATGTGATGAAGCTGAAATTTAAATCTTGGTACTTGTTCTGAAGGTTTTTTTCTTTTCCTGTTTAATAGGAGAGCATCAAGTTCAGAAATGATACATGAAATACCTTAGTCATTGTAATAGCACTATGTAAAGGTCTGAATAATTATGCCATTGATGAGCTCTGACAAGTGCTAACAAATACTTTGGGACTTGAAAAGAGAGGATTTCATCCTTGTTTTTTTTGAGCTTTAAATACTGGATTAGGTAATCTGTAAAAGTGAGTAGGACTCAAAGGATACCATCAGGTGTATCCTTCGCACCATCTTTGTGCTTCATGTGTATGCATTAAAAATTTAAATTCATTTTAATCATAACGAGAAAATTCTGCAGATGGGTTTGTCGAAGTTCGGAGTCTACCTTCCTTGTGGCCTAAAGACTTATTGAAATGAGAGTACATTTTGGAGAACTTAATAAATAACACTACAGTTTGAATTTCCCATCTTGCAGCTGCTCCTCCTATAGAAGGGACACATCTATTAATTTCAAGTACTTCCCTTGTAAATCTGTTTTAAGGAGGTGGGGATGAAAATTGGGCATTTGCTCTAAATCTGCTCACAGTCTGGTGAGATGATGTCTTTCCAGGTGACAGTGAGAGGAGCAGGTGATGCACAGTAGGAAAACATTGCAAATCGGTCCATTTAATATTAAGGTCTTTTTGTTCTCCTTGATGGTTGAACTGTGTAAGGATAAAGGCACCTGGTTAGCTAAGGAAAATGTTGGTTATGATAGCTCTGTAGCAAACAGATAAATGCGTTCATCTAATAAAAGATGTTTCTTTTCTAATCAAAGGCAGTACAATGTTTTTAAAGGCCAGAATGAAAATTGAGAGTATTTTAAAAAACCAAGATGTTATGTCCTATTTTTAGGATGGTATTCAGCCAAAAATATGTGCTTTCAGCTGTTTGTTTTATATGGCAGTGAGAAATGGTGCCAATTGTTTGTGACTGACCCCTATTTTTGTCTTTGCAAGTCTAATTTAATTGAACATGAAATCACGTGGAGGTGTTGTCTGCCCACCTTCTAGACATTTAAAAAAGTCGTAGGAAGGAAGCCTAAATTCTAGCACCAGCTTTACCACTGTGTATTTTGAAGATGGTATATCATCAGCTTTAAATCTTGTTATCAGATTATGTCATTCACTTCCCTTAATTGTTATCATCTACTGACCTTTATTTTTTACCTTTGTAGTTCCTACTCCCTCTCACATGCTACACTTGATAGCAATTCTGATATAATCATAGGTAATTTTTTCATGTTTCCTGGACTCTCTTGATCTTTTTTCACGAGAATCTCAACCACCTGGCTATACCCTGTCTTAGGGGTTCTAAACTCAGGATGATATTTCAAAGTCTGGAGACATTTTTGATTGTTACAACCTCAGGGTCTGGTATTTGATATCTGGTCAGTGGCGGTGGATGCTGCTAAACATACTACAATACACAGGGCAGTCCCAGACAAGGAAATTTCTAATCTAAAATGTCAGTGTGCCAGCTGGGCATGGTGGTACATGCCTGTAATCCCAGCACTCTGGGAGGCTGAGGCAGGAGAATCTCAAGTTTGAGCCCAGCCTGGGCAATTTAATGACTGAGCGAGACCCTGTCTCCCCTTGCCTCCCAAATAAGTGGGTGATATAGCTGGCAAAAGTCCAGGGTTAAATCCTAATCCCCCCCTCCAATTCACTATGCCAAGACTGAAAATCCTTACCTAGATGTTATCATTACCAAAATTGCATACCTTCCATAATTTCACTTCCTGACCACTACTCCCTGTCTTTCTAGGTCACTGCTTCAGAATCTTTTCCCCAACAATTCTTTGAATCCACCAGTACTTCCAGCCTTTTGATCTCTTACTTTTTTTTACCCCCATTCTTACCATAAATTCCAGAGTTGATCATTATAATAATTCCCATGTATCTCCTTCCCTTTCTTGCTAAACCCAATTTTGCTTGAGTCCTATTCTCTCCTTTGTGCCCATATCCATGTGACTGTATATCAATAGAGTACAATATACAACCTTTCTGACTAGTCCTATTTAAATTCATGACTGTAAATGTCAAGAAGACATTTAATGATGTCAGGCAATTATACTATTTGTTTTGTATTCATTCATACTTTTATTCTTTAGATGATAATTTTAGCATTTTCTCATATCTTCTCAAATCCCCAAACTTCATCCACGGTTTTCCTTTTTGGTTGCTTCCTTCTTTATCCAGAAAACCAAAGTAATGAGAAAACAAGTTCCACCAACTCCCACCCACCAACATCAGCACCCACATACTCTCCCTGCCTGTCCTTTTACCAGCATAGATGGACCGTCAGTGTTTCCTTCTCACGGAACCCTCTACTAGTGTCCTAGATCCCATCTTTCCAGTCCAGGACATCACTCTAGTTATTCTGCACTCCTGGTTTTATGTCATCAAATTTTTACTTTCTGCAGGATCATTTTCATGAGAACATAAACTCACCTTTTCTTCTTACCTTCTTTAGAAAAGCAAAAACACTCAATAAATATTTTTTATCATACTATTCCCTCCACAAACTTCTGCCTAATTTTTTTTTTGTCTCCTTTTGTAGCAAAACAATTTCAAAGAGTTGTTTATATTCCCTTGCACCAGTTCTCCTTTTATTCTTTCTTAAGCCCATTCCACTTGGGCCTTTACCTCCATCTTTGTATCCATAGTGCTCTTATCAAAGTCATTAGTGAGTTTTTTGATACAGGGTCTTATTATGCAGTTCAGGCTGGCCGTGAACTCGCTTTGTAGCCAGGCTGGCCTCAAACTCACAGCTATCCTCCTGCTTCAGCTTCCTGAGTGCTGGGATTACAGCACCATGTCCAGCAGTCATTAGAGATTGCTGTGTCATTTATTTATTTATTTATTTAGATGCTGGAGATTGCACCCAGGGCTTCATACATGCTAGGCAAGCACTTTACCATGAACTACATCCCACCCCTGATTTTTGTGTTTAAATCAACGATCAGTTCTTAATCTTGATCTGACTTAAATAACTAAAGTTTTTAGCTGCTGTTAATAAAGTTGATGATCACTTCTTCATCCATTTCCTTCATATACTTTATTCATCTAGCTCCAGTATAGTTCATAATCTCATGGTTGTATTCCTTTATTTTTTGGTGCCGGGGATTGAACCTGGAACCTTGCACTTGCGAGGCAGGTGGCAGAACCACTGAGCTAACTCCTGGCACCCTTGGTTGTATTCTTATCTTGTTTACTGTTTCTCCTTTGCTGATTCCTTTTCTTTTCCATGGCCTGCCATGTCCAGGATACACTGCTTGATTCTCTTCTCATTATCTACGCTCATTTCTTTGGTGGTATTACTCAGCTTATTGACTGATTTATATGCTGACATTTCTCAAATTTGTAGCTGCAGCCTAGACCTTTCTTCTAAACTCCAGCCTTGTATATTCAACTGGCTACTAGAGATCTCCACTTACATGTCTAACAGGCATTTCAAAGTTAACATTGCCAAAACTGAACTCCTGATCCTCCCACCTAAAATCTGTTCTATCCACAACTTTCCTGTCTTGGTGATGCAACTCTAACTTGTGTTTTGGTCAGACCAAAAACTTGGGTGTCATTCTGGACTTTTCTCTTTTTCTCATATTCTGAATCTGATCACTCAATAAATCCAGTTGGCTCTAACTTCAATATATGTCTAGAGCCTGGCCACCTCTCACCACCTGAAATCACATCTTGTTAGAACTAAGTCTTTCTACCTGTTTTACATAATAGCTCCACCTAGTCTATATGCTTCTTTTTTTTTTTTTTTTGGTACCTGGGATTGAACTCAGGTCCTTGCGTTTGTGAGGCAGGTGGCAGAACCACTGAGCTAAATCCCCGGCCCCTAGTCTATATGCTTCTGAGGGATCTTTTCAGACTATCTTAGATTCTATCATTTCTTTACTCAGAATCTTGAAATGACTCCTTATGTTACTTCGTTGTTGTTTAAAGAATCTATATAATTTGGACTTCTGTGATGTGTTGTTCACCTATAGTTTCTCACTTTGTTTCAGCCAAATTAGCTTCCTCACTGTGAATACACCAAATCATTTTGCCTAAGGGCTTTTGTTCTGGCTGTTTCTTTTTTTTTTTTTTCCTAGCTGTTTCTTTGAATTGGAATGGTCTCCCTCAAGATAATGATAATACCTCCATCTCTTAAAAATCTTTGTCAAATTTCTTTTCCCAAAGAGGCCAGCTCTGAACTCTGTTAAATCTGCAGCCTGCTTCCCTGCTCAGCTCTGCTCACTCCCCATTCTCCTTACTCTGCACTTGTTTATTGATTGTATTTCTCCTCTCTTTGCCCAACTAGGATATAAGCCCTAAGAGGTTAGTGATCTTTTCTATTTTATTCACAGGTACATGAAAAGTGTCTAGACAAAGGTGTGGCATATGATAGGTACTCAATAAATGTTTGTTTACTTGAATTGATAAATTGAATCCAGTGATCCTGGCCTCTGGCTTAGCTGATCTGTATCTTAGTTTTTAAGTCTATTAGGTGGATATATCTGCACCCACCCCAACTAATACATTTTGTCAAGAGAATCAGAATCAATGAACAGCAGGTATGTAACATGTGGAAACTTTTGAATAAAGTGCTATACAGATAGGATATTATTGAATAAAATTATGGTATTATTGAGTAAAATTATTAACTTATTAAATTATTAACTTGCTTGACATCGGTACCAAAGACTTTTGTTTGTATGAGTATGTACGTACATAAGCATTACTTTAGATTTTTATGACTTACTTCTGAGCGCAATTTCCCAAAAAGGGGATCCAATGTATTTGTTTCATAAAAGAGAATCTTGAGGTAAAAGTTAAATTATTGTATTGTACCTCATTTATTTAATTGAGAGGGAGAACCTAGGTTAGTAATAAAAAGAGGATAGTCTTGAGTTGCAAAGATAGGTTCCAGTTCTGTTTTTATCAAAACAGAATTATAGGGCTGGGGATTTAGCTCAGTGGCACCTCGGCTGCCTCGCAAACACAAGGACCTGAGCTCGATCCCCAGTACCGAAAAAAACAAAACAAAACAGAATTATATTTTAAAAAGTAACCTCCTTTAATAATACTGAATTGTCTTTAGTAAGTGCCAGATTTATGTTCTAACAGCAGAATTAAGAAGCTGTACTGGACCATGTGATCAAGACAGGGCATAAAAGACCCTCAGTGCTGTTAGTGCTTAGCTCTAAAGTTCCATTCTCTGGTTTTTGGTTAATGGTTTAGTTTGGTTCCCTCAATCTTTTATTTGTCTATGAATTGGTGTTTGTTTTATTTGGGGAGTGGAGAGGAGAAATGTCTTTTTTACAGTTTTGATTTTTTTTTTTCTCAGAAATTCAAATATGACTTGAACTGCAGTCAGTAGATTCAATTCACTGAGCATCTACTATTTGCCAAATTCTTCTCAAGTCAAGGATGAGTAAGATGTAGGCCTTGTTCTCAAGTATAATATAGCAGACATACATTCGGGTCACATAGTATACTGATAATAGTTATGTATAATATAACAAGAACAATAATAGAAACATGTACATACCATGTGGCATAGTAAAGGAAATAACCAATCTGACTAAGTAGGGAGGATGCTTGTCAAGAGTGAATATAGACATATACATACGTCTTTTTTTTGTTTTGATTATTTTAATTAACTATTTTCATTGCAATGAGAGCAGATCTTTCTTGTGGCTCAGCATTTTAATTGCAAATTCACCCAGACAAAAATAGGGAGAGAATGAAGGGTGGGTGTACAGATAATTTCCTATATGGTAATTTTGTTGTTTATTTGGCCCCTTTTCTAAGGAGACTTGTTCTGTGGCTAATGAAAGAAACAGTATTTCTTTTTGACAGACATAATTTTCTCAAGACCACAATTAATACATAATTTACCTTTTAAAAATCACGTAAGAATGTAAGTGATTGAGGAACAATCGATAACTTGTATCTTGTCAGGTGCAATAAAAACAAAATTAAAACCCAAATCACCAAGAAAAAAAAAAGAATGTAAGTGAATCTATTCCATACTGTGTGAAAGTGATCAGGACAAATCTTGTCTACATTCTCAATTTCTTATCTAGCAGGAGCATGATCACATTAGAGCACGATCGAGATGAGACTCTACGTCCATCTCTCTGAGTTTTGAGGAGAGGATATGTACTTTTCACTGTTCCTGCCCAAGTTCCTCCTTTATCATTTAAGTAGGAACCCACTTGGTTTTTGCTTCCACTCTCTCACATCTCTTCCATTTCTGTATTAGTGAGCCTTTTGTTTCCTGGGACAAAATACCTGACATATACAATTTAAAGAAGAGAAGGTTTATTTTGGCTCACAATTTCAGAGGCTTCAGTCTAGGGCGGGCTGGCTCAAAGGCAGCAATGACATGGCAGAGTGGCATGGCAGAGGAGAGCTGCTAACCTCATAGCAACCGGAAAGCAGAGTTAGCAGGGAAGAGCCAGAGAAGAGAAATAGCCTTGAAAGGCATGCCCCCACTCACTCCTCTCCTAAGAGTTAATTTGGGTATTTACTCATCAATAGATGGATCAATTGATAATGAAGTTATTGCATTCAATCAGCTTTCAAAATCCCAGCCTCTGAATAAATGAGACTTTGGTGGACATCGTAGACCTAAACTGTAACACTCATCCATTCTCAGCATTTTAACCAGACTTTTAGTTGGTTATATCATTTTCCTTCCCATGTTCTCAGTCTGTTCCGTAGCTGTACCAACCTGTGATCTTGTTCTGAACCAAAAAGAGATGAGACACCTGTAATCATTCAACATGATATAATTTTACTTGTGTTTCCCCTTCTGTTACATGTAAAGTGTTTTTTGTTGTTATTGTTGTTGTTGTTTTTGTTTTTTTGAATCAGAGTCCTGCTAGGTCATTGTTTTGCCCAGGCTGGATTCAAACTTGCAGTCCTTCTTCCTTGGCCTCTCAGAGTGCTGGGATAACAGATGTGCACCATCACACTCTTCTTTTTTTTTTTTTCCTGGAGCAAAATCTTTACTGGTATATTTTATTTTTGTTTATTTATTTATTTATTTATTTTTGGTACTGAGAATCGAACTCAGGGCCTTGAGCTTGCCAGGCAGGTGCTGGCTGCTGAGCCCATATTGGTACATTTTAGTTATACATAGTGATAAGACTCATCATAGGGAATTTGCACCTGTACATGACATATCCTGCCACTTCTTTTTTTTTCCCATTCTCTCTGCCATCAATACCCCTAGCCTATATACAAAAGCTTTGTTTTCATTATTTCCTTCTATTTGGGCAGGGGATTTAGCTTAATGGCACCGTACCTGCCTCTCAAGTACAAGGTCCTGAGTTAGATCCCTGGTCCCCCCCCCCCCCCGAAAAAAGGTGGTATTTTCACTTTTTTTTCTTGTCCTTTCCTTCCTTTACCCTTCCCCCTCCCTTGTTGCACTTCCCATTTAAAAATTTTTCTTTCCATTTCCCAATATCAATTATACATTTTAGTCCTTATTTCCCCTTTCAGTTTCTCACACCAGAGGAACAATGAGGTACTGAAACATGACCATACTCATCTTAAAACTAAACTTTATCAGGGCTGGGGATTTAGCTCAGTGGTTTTGCCACCTGCCTCTCAAGCTCAAGGTTCCGAGTTCAATCCCCGGTACCAAAAAAAAAGCAAAACAAAAAACTAAACTTTATCATGTGGACAGTGATTTTTTTGTTGTTGTTGTTATGTTTACCACTGTTTGTCCATCACCTTAGAACAGCATCTTACACATAGTGGGCATTTGATAAATTTGCATGTATGAATGAATCTTTTTTTTAAAATGATGAACAGTTTTTATTTGATTGCTTTGGGGGATTTTTTTTCGTACTGGGAATCAAACTCGGGACCTTGTGCTTATGAGGCAGGTGTCAGCACCACTGAGCTAAATCTCTGGCACTGTATGAATGAATCTTTTAAACTGATCTACCTTCACTTAAGTATACCAGGATTAATATTTAATATTTCTTATATATCAGGGACTGTTTGTTTTACCATTTTTATTCAGGTTGATACTTCTGTTTCTCACATTTAAACCATATATAGAATCAGGCATGGTGGCACCAGCCTGTAACCCTAGCACTGGGGAGAATGAGACTAGAAGATCACAAGTTCAAGGCCAGCCTGGGCTGCACAGCAAGTTGAAGACCAGTCTGGACTACACAGGGAGATTTGTCTCAGAAAAGCACATATACATGTATGTGTGTGTATGTGCATGTGTATGTATTTATGGTGTATCTATATATGTGATATTTTAAGTTTGTTCAAAGCATTAAGACATTGGTGGTAAATTAGCTGTTGATGAGGGGAGTAAGTTATTAGTGGCTTGCTCTTCTTTCTGATAGCCTTCAATAAGAATGTGATGTTATATATATTCAGAAATTTTATTGTAGATAACACTTTTTTTTTTTAGTAACAAATCAAGTTGTTTTTCCTCAGTATCTGGTCTGTAAATAGAAATCTCAATGCAGCTGAGCGAATTAGTTTTCCTCATGTTCTGTGATCATAAGTACTGATTTACCACAGATTATATTCCTATCAGGAAAAAAAAGCTGTTTTTTTTTAACTTGCTTTTTTTTTCCACTATTAAAATTTGTTTCAAGTTGCAATTCAGTGCCTGGAGACGGTTTTTAAGATCAGCCTAGAAGATACACATCTAGCGGTTTCACAGCCTTTGACAGAAATGTTCACAAATTCCTTTTGTAAGGTATGTTGTCATTCTTTTTTCATTAGGGTCTGATGAAAGTATGAGGAAAGTGTGACTCCAGTCTCATGTTGGATTGTTAATAATTGCAGTGCCAGGTCTATAAGTAATTAACTTCTTTCTGGGTATAGGATGGATTAGTTTGTATGGAGATAATTTGAGATCTAAAATATAACTTGTTAAATGTCCTTTAGATTTTCACATTAGTACCTATTCCTATCCTCTCAGCTTTTATATTTAATGATATATCTTGGTTGACTTTTAGGTCTTTTACAGTATGAGTAATTGAGGGAATCCTAGTTGACCATGCATGTGTTTTTTCATTCCATTTTAGTGCCTCATGAACTCCTGTTGTTTTTCTAGCTCTGTATTTGAGTTTGGTACATAATGAAGGATTCAGGAGTAAAGTTGAAACATGAAGGATAAATTTGAGCATGGGGAGTTGGGAATTTAGCTCAGTGGTAGTGTTTGCCTTACAAGTGGGAGGTCCTACATTTGGTCCTCAGCACCAAAAAAATATTTAAAAACAAAACAAAATAAAATTTAAAAAAACACTGCAGCTCGAAATGGACATTGCTGACAGTACCACATCTAGCTAGACTCTCCAGGCTCTGTTTATAGAGCTTGTTGAGAAGAAGTTCAAGTTGCAATAAAGACAGAAATTTGGCAGTAAAATACTCCTGACTCCCTTCTTTTATACCTGGAAAAAGAATAATGCAGATAATACATTAACTCATCCAACAAATTTGTGTGTGTGTGTGTGCATGTATGCATATGCACGCACGTGTGTGTGTGTTTGTGTGGTTCTGGGGATTAAACTCCAGACCTCACAAGTGTTAGATAGGTGTCCTTCTGCTGATCTACACCCCTGGCCCAAATAAATTCTAATTATATGACAAGCTGTAAAGATAGTGGCATGTCTCTCTGTTCCTTAGCAGAGAACCCTCTTTTTCTTCCCTTTAGTGAAGATGAGATCTGGTTCTTTGTCTGAGCCTGTGGCCTCCTCAGGAAACCTTGCCTCAATGGCTGAATATGGCTATGGCTAAAGCAGACCTTGTTCTCTCAAGGCCTGAGCTTCAGGCAGCAATTGGAATGGCTAACTCTTTAGTTACTGTCACCATTGACTTAGTACTGAAGAGATCAGAACTTTTTTTTTTTAACTTTTCAGGAAGCTGTAATTGAAGACATTCTATTTGTATAAAGTTCTTTTTTTCCCTTTTGGTGTATTTCTCTGATTGCATTTAATTGTAAGAAATTTGTTGCATACTATTTTTAAAATGTAGTTTACCAAACTTCTCCCTAGTACATCTGCAGTGGTATATGTTAGGTATCATCATCCTTTAGTAATCTTATTAACAGCCATGGCTTTATTCCATATGCATTTGCTAAAAGTATGGCAGAGAAAGACTAAAACTTGTCTGAAATAGTATCACCATTTTTATAATTAAAGAAATTATTTCTCTCATCAAGTGTACTTAAATGTTATATCAGTCATTTTTGTTTTGTTTTGTTTTTTGGTTTTGGTACTGGAAATTGAACTCGGGACCTTGTGCTTGCAAGGCAGGCGCTGGAACTACTGAGCTAAACCTCTGGCCCAATATCAGTCATTTTAATTTTAGGATACTGCTTTTCTTTCCCCACCCAGTTAAGTTGGTGCATATACTAACTGAATTCATTTGCCTTCATATTATGAGCTGTCAGATTTACTCAGTGAATATGAAAATTACTTTTCAAAGTATAAAACTGTGGCAGTTTCATTAAAATAGTTAAAAAAGATTTGGAAAACAATAGAACATAATCAACTTTTTAATATGTTGTTTTTTTCTGACTAAAATATTCTTTTTTTTCTATTTGTAAACTGCTTAGGCTTGTTGGGAGATTTAAAATAAAAGGAACTCTAAAAGCAAGTATTATAGGGCAGTAATATGTCTTTCAACTACAGTTAAAAGTAGTAAACTCTACTTACGAAAGTTCCCATTTTGTTTCCATACTGTTTGTATTTTACTATTTTATGCTTAAATTGGTTAGTAAAGCCAGGTGGAGTGGCACATGCCTGAAATCCCAGCACTGGAGAGGCAGAGGGAGGAGGATCATTGTGAGTTCAAGGCCAGCCTGATCTACACAGAGAGTTCAAGACCAGACTGGAATACATAAGGAGACCTTATCTCAAAAACAAAAACAAAAGCAAGGAAAATTGATTAGTAGAGAAAGATTTTAAAAAACAAAGAAGGCCCATATTCTCTGTTAGTGATTTCTAGTTGTGTCTAATTAGCAAAGTATATTACTAGTGTTAAGTCTATACATTTTATTGAAACTTCAGTTAAGACAAAAGTAATAGGAGATACATTTAAAATGTAGTATATAAGGCTGGGGATTTAGCTCAGTGGCACCGTGCCTGCCTTGCAAGTGCAAGGTCCTGAGTTCAATCCCTGGTACCAAAAAATAAAAATAAAAAAATAAAATGTAGTATATAAGTGTAGTAGCTACAAATTATGGTTTTTTGAAAATTGTAGACATTCTGAATATCAGAGTCAAGTTTAAAAGCATTATAATTTTGAAAAGGTCTTATTTATTTATTGTTAATTAATTAATATTTTTGAGACAGTCTCCCAAAAAAAAAGCTTTTTGAAAATGGAAAAATACATTGTATTCCTAGTGCCACTGAAAGCATTTCCAGATTTTCAGTTCAATTTTAATAAGACCTTTGGTTTGAACTTTATTAATGAAGGAGAGGCTTGAAAGTGATAGTAGGTGCTAAAACAAAATTTTGTATGTTTTACATCTTAAAGTGAAAAAAATTTTTTGCTCATTGTTTCAAAATTTTGTGCAACACAGAAAGATAGAAAAGGTGAAAGCTTTACTTGCAAACATTACTACTGTTAACCTTTTGGTATATACCTTTCCAGGTTTTATTTTTAAATGTGTGTGTGTGTACAGGTGTATGCATGACTATGCAACAAAATAGAAATGTATTTATTTTTATTTAATTTCAGAATGACATTCTGCCCCTTGAAAACTTAGTGCCTGAAGATGTGGGAAAAGCTGACCAATTAAAAGATGAAGGTAAATATTTCATACAGAAATTATTTATTTAGTTTCTGAAACTCTGGAGAGCATGATTATGAGTTGATATGATTCTAGTTTACAGTGCCAAATTGGATTATCAGAAGTCCACATAACAATTGTGAATCTAAAATGAATGTGATGGTGAGAAGCCTGGAAATAGGTGTGGCTTGTGTTGAGAGAAGCAGATCTCACATAAAACTTTCAGAACAAATCACTTAAGAGCTGTTTGCTTATAACTACACTTGCTACTTGTGTTCTAGTATCCCAAATTCTTCTTTATGCTTAAAGAGAAGAAAATAATTTTCAATGTTATTTTATACTTAAGTGTTTTGAGTTCTTTGGAGTTTGTTAATGCATGCATATAGCACTTGACTTGTTTTATTAGTTAACATATTTGCTTGAAACATTACTGAGTTTTCTAGTATCTGACTATTGAGATGTTCTTGATTTTAGTAAGTCAGTGTTAAGGATCTGTGTTCAATTTTTCCATCATGTCAATTAGATTAAGCTATGGAGAACAGTGTTAGCCCTGTAAGATTTATACTAAGAGACTGTGGGGCACGGCCCTTTGTTTTATGCACTGAATGAAAACCAACAAATTCCTTGCCCTGTAAAGAGGCAGAGAATGATTAAGGAATATGCTGTATTCAGAATCTATTCATAGAACCATTTTCTGGTCTGTTTCTGAAGAAGGCACTTGAGGTTTTTAAGAAAAAAAATTATTTGGTATTTAAAAAGGTAGATATGGGAAAGACTATGCATTTATTCCTTAAACCTGGCCACCTCCCTAGGTCTCCAAATATACACCTGTATCACTGTTTTTACTGGTTGTGGTACCCTGAATTTCCTAGAAAGACAGTTTTGTAATCCTAAGTAACACTATCTTCGAGCCTTTGCATTTCTTTCCACTACTTTGTGATTATCTTCTAAAAATGTTGTGTTTCCAACAAATAGATTTGTCTCAGTTTTCAACTTCTTCCTTGTTCCAAAAATGGTATCTTCACAGTGTCTTAAAAATCTTAGAATAGTATGACTACATAAATTACATGTAAAACAGAGCAACAATCAGATCTTCATTGTCCTTTGAGTTATACTGTTCCATAAAGAATTTGGATTTGATCTACCCAGATACAAATGTATTTTTCATGTATTAGTTTCTGACTGGAACAGTTTAATCTGAAGTTCTTTGTCCGATTCAGATATTTGTAGTATGTGAAATCTTCAGTGATGCAATGTATTTTCTGTTAGCATTTTATGTTTGTAGTTTGGTTTAGTTCTAGTAATAATGTTGAATAAATGGTAAATTGATTTTTATTTCTGCCCCTCAGCTCCCTCTGCATGGTAAAACATTTAGGAGACTGCATTCCCTGTAGAGGTTTTGTTGTTTTGGCTTTCTTTTAGCATAATGAATTTTAATAAGCTGAGAGTTTGGAGGACATGTAGGCTAAGACTCATTTAATGTGTGACAGCATAGAATTTTACTAAGAAATGTCACATCTCAGACATGTTACATAGAAAGTAGAAGTGATTGCCATTTTATCTAGATTTTACTATTTGGTTGAAAATAAAGTCTATGGTAAATTGTCAAGCATAAGGTTATTCAAGGTTACATGTTACACTTATCTGAGTTAATTAAGGCTTCTAGTGAGTTAGTACCTCCATTTAATGTTGCTTTAAAATATTTCATATACTTCGCTTCTGAAGAGCTGCAGTAAGATCAGAAGAAATCAGAAAGGGTTTCTTGCTGTCCCTGACAGGTCACAGAAGTTTGGATGTATGAGTATCTCATTGGGCTGTGAGAATTAAGACAGTTTTATAGGAGAATAACATTGTACAAATGTTTTTTTTTTTTTCTGGTACCGGGGATCGAACTCAGGTCCTTGTGCTTGTGCAGCAGGCGACGAAACCACTGAGCTAAATCCCGGCCCTGTACAAATGTTTTATATTGAATATTTTATGACTTAAAGCCTTTTATAAATTGCATTATAGTATACATATCTTCTAGCATATATTGTAGTATCTGCATATTTGAAGTAGTTTACAGGACAAGATATACAGTAAAGTTAAAAACTCTTTATTAGTACGTGTTTGCAGTTCATGATGATGACATTCATCATGGGCAATTTGTACAGGTGTATAACACATCTTCATTCTTTTTTATATTTTTGTCTACTTCCCCTCCCCTCCCTTTAACCCTTCTTCCCATTTACAAAAGCTCTATTTACATTTTTTCTTCAAATCCGTTTTCCCTTTCTTCTCTTCCCTCCTCTCCCCATCTCTTGTTCCCCTTCCTATTTGAACAGTATCTTCCTACTTCCTAATATCTATCCTCCATTTTTTCCTTATTTATATTTTGGGTTTCTCGCACAAAGAAACAATGTGATATTTATACTTACGTGGTTCATTTCTCTTAGGATTATGGTCTTAAGGTGCATCCATTTACCTAAAAATGCCTCAAGTTTATCCTTCTTTATGGCAGAGTAGTACTTCATTGTACATAAATACCACATTTTCTTTATTCACACATCTGTTGATGGGCATATGGGCTGTTTCCAAGATTTAGCTACTATAAAGTATACTACAATAAATATGAGTGTGTATGTATCACTGGGGTATGATGCTTTTAACTCTTTTGGGGAGATACCTAGAAGGGGAATAGCTGGGTCAAATGGAACCTCTTTTAGTTCTTTGAGGAATTGCCATACTGATTTTCATAGTGGTTGTAACAGTTTACACTCCTACCAACAACGGAGAAGGGTTCTTTTTACACAGCCATTCTTTCTGGCGTGAGGTGCAATCTCAGTGTTTTGATTTGCATCTCTTAAAAGGCCAGCAATGTTGACCATTTTTTAAAATGTATTTATTGGCCCTTTGTACTTGTTCATCTGTGAAGTGTCTATTTCAGATGCCCAATATTGGATTGGGTTTTTAAATTTGGAGGGGTTTGATTTTTAAAAAATTCTTTATATATTCTAGATATTAGTCCTCTGTCTGGGAAAAATTTCCCATTTTGTGGATTGTCTCTTCACTCTGTTGGTGGTTTCCCCCTTTTTTTTTTCGGTGCCAAGGATCGAACTCAGAACCTTGCACTTGCAAGGCAGGCACAGTTCCACTGAGCTAACTCCTTGGCCCCTCATTTTTTTTTTATTTGATGTGATTATATTTGTTGGTTCTGTGTAATATTTCCTGTGCAACAGGGTTTTTGTTCATAAACCTTTGTCTCCGCCTATGTCTTCAAGAGTTTTACTTGTTCCATCTTTCAGCAGAGTAAGTGTTTCTATTTTAATATTTAGATCTTTGATCCGTTTTGATTTTAGTTTAGTGCATGGTGAGAGATATGGGTTTAGGTTCAATCTTGTCCATGTGGATACCAATTTTTCCCAGTTTGTTAAAGAGGCTGTCCTTCCTCCAGTGAAGGTATTTGGCCCCTTTTTCAAAGGTAAGTAGCTGAGTGTGCCTAGAATTGTTTCTGCATCTTCTATTCTGTTCCATTGATCCTCAAGTCTATTTTTTTGTCCCCTCCCCCCAGTGCCATGTTGTTTTATCACTGAAGTTTTGTAGTATAATTTGAAGTCTGGGAATGTGATCCTTCTTACCTTGCCCTTGTTGCTCAGACTTGCTTTTGGTATTCTAGGTCTCTTCTGGTTCTATATGAATTTCAGGATTGTTTTCTTTAGGTCTGTAAGGAATGGTCTTTTTTTTTGGTACTGGGGATCGAACCCAGGACCTTGCACTTGCAAGGCAGGCACAGTGCTGCTGAGCTAAATCCCAGGCCCAATTGGTATTTTGATAGAGATTGCATTAAATCTATATAATAGTTGTGGAAGTATGGTGATTTTCACTATATTGGTTCTGCCTATGCAGGAACAGGGGATAGCTTTCCATTTTCTGATACCCTTTTCAATCTCTTTTTTCAGAGTACTGTAGTTTTCATTATAGAGATCTTTCACTTCTTTGGTTAGGTTAATTCCAAAGTATTTTATTTAATGCAATAGTGAAAGGTATTGATTCCCTAATTTCTTTTTTGGTGAGTTTGGTGTTGGTGTTCAGGAATGGTATTGATTTTTGAGTGTTAAATTATATACTGCTACATTACTGAATTTGGTTATTAATTCTAGGGGTCTGTTGGTGGAGTTTTGAGGATCTTCTATGTAGAAGGTCATATAATCAGTAAATAATGATAATCTGACTTCCTTTCCTATACATATTTCTTTTTCTTCTCTAATTGCTCTGGTTAATATTTCTAGAACTGTATTGAACAGGAGTAGTGAGAGTGGGCGTCCTTGTCTTGTTGCTAATTTTAGAATATTAGCGTTCAGCTTTTCTCTGTTTAGTATGATGTTGGCTTGTCATAGATGTTGGTTTGTCATAGATGTCTTTTTATCAGATTGAGATAAAGACCTAATTTTCTTTGGGATTTTAATCATTAATTGATGCTAGGTTGTTTTTTTTTTTGGTAACAGGGATCGAACTCGGGTCTTTGCACTTGCGCAGCAGGCGGCAAAACCACTGAGCTAAATCCCCAGCCCAATTGATGTTACGTTTTGTCGAATGCTTTTTCTGTGTCTATTGAGATGACCATGAGGTTTTTGTCCTTGCTTCTGTTAATATGTGTTACATTTATTGATTTGCCTTTATTGAACCATCCCTGCACTGCTTGAATGAATCCTACTTGGTCATGGTGTATAGTTTTTTGTTGTTGTTGTTTTGGTTTTGTTTTGTTTTTTTTTTTGGTACCAGAGATTGAACTTGGGACTTTGCACTTGCGAGGCAGGCGGTGGAACCACTAAGCTAAATCCCCGGCCTGGTATATACTTTTTTGATGATTTACTGCATTCTGTTTGCCAGTGTTGTATTGAGCATTTTTGTATCTATGTTCATGAAAAAGAATAGCCTGTCATTCTCCTTTTTGGTTGGGTTCTTTTCTAGATTTGGAGTCAGATAATGCTTGCTTCTAGAAATCACTTTCGGTGTACTGCTTCCCTTACAATTTCATTAACGAGTTTGAGGAGTATTGGCATTACATTTTAAGTTCTTGTAGAATTCAGCAGCGACTCTGTTGGAACCTGGACTTTTCTTATTTGGTAGTTCTTTTTTTGTTTGTTTGTTTTAATTCTTCAGATTCATTGACTGATACTGTATTATTCAGAATTTTTATATCTTCTTTATTCAGGTTTGGTAATTCATATGTACCTAGGAATCTATCCATTTCTTCGGAATTTTTCATTTTATTAGAGTATGGGTTCTCAAAGTAGTTACCGATGACCTGGAATTCTGCAGAATCCATTGTGATTTCACCTTTTTCATTGCTAATTGCATGGATTCAGTCTTTGCTTTCCTTGTTTTGATAAGCTTGGCTGAGGGTTTGCCTATTTTATTTAATCTTTCATAGAACCAGCTTTTCGATTCATTGGTTGAATTTTTTTTATTCTCAAGTGCATTAATTTTTTTCTCTGATTCTTATAATTTCCTTTTTTGTCCTGGCTTTGGGTTTGAATTGTTCTTGTTTTTCTAGAACCTTTAGGTGCATTATTAGGTTATTTATTTGAGCTTGCTCTGTTTTTCTTATGTGGGAATTCACCACTATAAACTTTCATCTTAGAACTACTTTCATTTCATAGGTTCCGTTATGTCATATTGGCATTATCATTTGATTGTAGGAACTGTGTAATTTCTTTTTATAATTTCATCTGTAAAGCAGGTATTATTTAATTTCTGTGTGTTTGTGTAGTTTCTGTGGTGTCTTGCCATTGATATCTGGTTTCATTGTACCATGATCTGATAATATGCATGCGATAATTTTGATTTCTTTACATTAATTAAGCTCTGTGAGCTAGTATGTGGTCTGTTTTGGACTAAGTTCCATGTACTACTGAGAAAAATGTGTATTATATTGTTGGGTGGAACATTCTGTAGATACCTGTTAAGTTCATTTGTTCAAAGATTTGTTTCAACTCTTGATATTTCTTTGTTGATTCTTTGTCTGGTTGATCTATCTGTTTGTGATGGTGGGGTATTGAGGTCCCCTATAGAATTATATGGGTGCTTATTTAGTTTTCATTTCCATTAGTGTTTGCTTTATGAAGTTGGGTGCAATGATATGTAGTGCATATATATTTATGCTTTTATCACTTCTTATTGAATTGTTCCCTTAATCCATATGTAGTGACCTTCTTTGTCTCTTCTGATCAATCTTGGCATGAAATTCATTTTGTCTGCAATCAGAATAGCTACTCCTGCTTTTTTTTTTTCTAGATTCCTGTGCATGGAGTATTGTTTTCCATCTTTCGACTTTCAGTCAATGAATTTCTTTTTGGGTTAAATGTATTTTTTGTATGCAGCATGTTTATGTTGGATCTTTTTTCTTGATCCATTTTACCAGTCTGTTTCTTTTGATTGTTGAATCAAGATCATTCATGTTGATGGTTATAACATAGGCAATGACTTATCCTTTTCAATATTTTATTTTCCTGCTGTTGGTTCCCTTTCCCTCCTATTTAGTTGCTTGATTTGCCTGGTTGATTCATTGTACTTGGCTTTTTGGCATTTTTATCTTCATTATCTTTCCTGAGGCTGTCCTTGAGAATTTTTTGGAGTGCTGATTTGGTGGTTTTGCATTTCTTTAAATGGTCTTTATTGTGGAAGTATCTTACTTCTCCATTAATTTTGAAACATAAGTTTGTGGCATACATCCATTAGAAGTTGTTTTTTTTAGGATATGAAACACTTC
Source organism: Heterocephalus glaber (assembly GCF_000247695.1). The sequence continues at coordinate 4,182,692 of NW_004624815.1, forward strand.
ACTCCAAACTCTTCTTTTTTTTTTTTCCTCCCAAGCTCTTTTTGACTTAGGGTTTGTGTTGAGAAGTCTGCTGTAATTCTAATCGGTTTTCTGTTATAGGTGGTTTGTTTCTTTTCCCTAGTAGTTTTTAATATTCTGTTCTTGTGTTGAATTTTTGGAATCTTGACTATTATTTGTCTTGATGTTGTTCTTTTCTGATCATAACTATTTGGAGTTCTATATAACTCATCTGTATTGCAGTATCTTTTTCTATGCTTGTTAAGGTTTTTGCTATTACTTGTTTTTTAAATGCCATTTGTGCTATTTTCTGATTTTTCATTGATTTCAACTAATCTTCGATTAGTCATTTTAGCATCATCTAGCACCTGCTGGATGGATTTTTCATGGTCCTTTGGTATTTTCAAGGTATCTCTCATTAGTTGATCACCAACCATAGCCCTGTCTTCTCAGTGTGATATTTTGTCTTCAAATTGATTGATTCTGCTACATGTACTTTTTTTTAACTTTTATTAGTACATGCATGTTTGTAGTACATAATAATTATATTCCTCATGGAGAGTTGGTATATGTACATAACACATCTCAATACTTTTTCACCCCTTCTCTCTGACCCCCTGCTGTGAATATTTTCAAAGAGTTTTTAATCTCCTTGATTTCTGTTTGAAACTGTTTTATGGACTCTAGTTCTTTTTAATACTGGGCATTCAAAGTTTTCATGTCTTTTTTTAGCTTCTCTTTTTTTATTAGAAACTTCTCTAGACTCACTAATCATTTGTTTTACTAGGATGATTGTCTTTAATTATCTCTGCTTTGAATTCACCAAGTGTCTTGTTTATCTGTTTTGTTGTTACCACTGCTTCCATTTCATATATTTCAGCTCTATGGCTTTTGATTTCTTCCCCCTCTATTCCCCCTGGATTTGTTTTGGGGCACTTGCGAGATTTTGGAGGTATTTTGCTTCAGTATTTTGTCATTTTCTGGGGTTTTTTTGTTGTTGTTGTTTATTTATTTTCTCTGTTAGGGCTTGCATATTGCCTATGGTGGGTAGCTTTTTTGCTAGTGTGGCGAACTCTTTAGGTAATCTACTTCTCAGAGATGTCCTTTAGATGTAGCTAGCTATTGGCCTTTGGGTCTGTCCCAGGATCTAACTTCTTGTATTTATTGGGGAGGTGAGGATGCAGTCTGTTTGGTCTAGTACCCAGTTCTTTGGTAATAGATTGTAGTATTGTTTATGACCCCCCAGGCAATCTAGAGATTGAAATAGGGTAAACCAGTTTATAGGAACAGCTATGTCACCTTGGCTAAAGTTGTAAAATCAGAAACAACAACAGCATAAAATACAAACTGGATAATGACAGATTGTAACAACTATCACTGTATCACCTTTAACCATAGTAACATGATCTATAGTTATAGTACAAACCCTGAGACAAATTAGATAATTGATATACAGTAAATATCTACTCAATAGAGCTATTTTATCTCTGTTAACTACAGAACCGTGTTTAAACTGTAGTAAGATTTAACTATCTGCAGATTCATAAGTATATACTACTGTTATAATGTTAGAGATTGCAAGGAATGGAAACAAGAAAAAAATAGAATTTGAATAAATTTAGATATGGAAGATGGGAAGAGAGTGATAAAATTGATATAAAAGATAGTGAAAGAAAGTTAATAGTGTTAGATAACAGTAACAGAGAAAATCAACCAGGAAAAGGATAAATAATAAGGAATAGAGATTAAACTAGAGGAAAAAAAAAGATATAGTTCATTTCCCGAACTTAATTCTTTCCACAACTCTGGTCACAAATCAAATTGGACAAGAACTGAATCACATTGAATAGTTAGGTTCGGTGTTAACCTTATGGGGCAATTTGATATGGTTCTCATCCAATTCAGTTACTACTAGAATCATAGACAGAATTAAGTTCGTGAACTGAGGTACCACTGTAAAATAATAAGGCAACAGTTGAAAGAGAGATAGCAAGAAAAGAAGAGAGAGGAGAGAGAGGAGGGGACCCTTATCAAACAGATAAAACAAAGTAACATAAAAAGGGGGAATAAGGGGCCAGGGATTTAGCTCAGTGGGACCATGCCTGCCTTGCAAGTGCAAGGTCCTGTGTTCGAACCCTAGTACTGTAAAAAAAAAAAAAAAAAAAGCAGGGAGGAGGTAAGAAAATAAGAAAACGGGTGATAGAACTCCAGACTCTACCAAAAATTATAAAATTTTTTTAAATTACCAACAGAGGCAAAAGCACTGGGTATGAGATAGGGCTAGGTAAGATACAGAAGAGTCAAAGGAATAATATGGGGAGGATAGTGGTATTACCAGGTAGTTTTCTTCTAAAAGTAGCTTGCGAAACACCCTCTCCAAAATTTGGTGTCCAGATGCTGGAATATAGCAATGTGAGGAAGAGAAGAAGGAGGGAAATGGGTCCCTGGGACCCAGCAAGGATCTAAAGCAAGAATTGAAGCCCACAGCAAGATCAAGGGGGGAAACTTCAGCAAAGAAGAAAGAGGTGACAAATGCCACTTTCTCCCTGAGCCTTGACTCACTATATGAGAAGGGTGGCTCAAACGTATAGATGTACAGTGACTACTCGTGACCCCAGAGGCCTCCACGGAGAAATGCACTGGTGGAATACAGCAGTGAATACAGTGGCTGGTGAGTTTTTTTGGTTCAGATGTCCCTCAGGAGAGGACACTTGGCCAGGAGCCATCTTGGAGAGGGGCCAACTGAGCTTGGAACTCAGAGCAGCTGTTGGCTGGCTCCATCAGGGTGAGGCAGAACTGAGTGCAAGTTGGCAGGAGGTCAAGGAGCCAAGCTCAAGCTGGCTGGAGCCAAGTTCAAGTCAGCAGGAGATACACGGAGTGTTGCAGGCTGAACAAATTGGATTCCAGCCTCAGCCAGAAACCAGCCTGAGCTTCAGAACTAAAGGTGCAGGCTTGGTGGGATTATCCACCACCCTGCTGTAAATATATAGCTGAGTTGTTGGGATTAATCAACATGGATCTAGGCTCTGTGTGGCCAATTTGTCTACCAGTGACAGCAGAGATACGTCTTAAAGTGGACATTTTTCTGTAATCTTTTTTTTCCTTTTCTTCTTGTGTTATTTTCTTTTTTCTTGATTTTTGTTCTTGTTTTTATAAAAATGTGAATGTTTCTAGTTTTGTTGTTGTTGTTTTTCAGTTCTGATACTACTTTTATTTCTTCGTTCTCTCTTTCTCTCCCATCTTCTTCACCAGTTACCCAAAGTTTGCATAATTTTGCTTTTTCTTCCAGCCTTGCGTCTAAATTCTTCTTCTTCTATTTCTCTATTTTTTTCCCATCCCCTTTTAAATTTTCTGCCTTGGGTAAAATTGCCATGCTGAGGGCATATTTACTATATACAGTTTTCTGGTTTGTTTTAGATTTTGTTATGTAACTGCAAATTACTTCATACAGTTAAAAATAGAAAATCACTAGGTACCACATTTGTTATTTTCTAGGCTGTTTGATGGTATTGTTATTGCTGATTGTACCACTTTAGCCAAGGTGACATGATTGTTCTAATCAGTTGTTCTTCCTGGTACGCCAAGAATGAGATTGCCTAAGTGTTATAAACAATACTGTAGTATCCAGGGCTGCCTGACCTCCTGACTGATGGTTAAAGAATAATATGAGAGAAAAATGTTTGCATAAATGGGGGCTGGGACTTGATCTTAGCTCTCCCAAGGCTAAAACCATGAGGTCTGGACTTGTCAGTATTTATTGATTACACAACATTGCAGGGAGTGTAAAGGCAGACATAGGGAACAACGGGACTGAGGCACTGATGTGAGCCAGGCTTGCAAAAGGGAGGAATGATGCATTCCTGCAAAGGGCTAACATTTGATCTGAGAGAATGGCTGTGCAAGAGTCATAAATCCTCAGCTATAGTGTCCTCTTGCTATCAGAGACACCACTGAGTATTGGAATCTCAACCGTGGCCGTTGGCATAGGGCGTTTTGTTTCCACATGCCAGTGGAAGCCTTGTCTAAAATGAATTAAATTTTTTATGAATTAAATTTTAAGCCAATTCAGTAATATTTTCTAGCCTGCCCAGTGTGGTTTCAAGCTTGTCTCCTGCACTATAGGCCAGTGCCAAAGAACCAAGGGCTAGGCCAAGTAGGCAGCAACTTTTCATCCCCAATAAATTGAAGAGGCAAGATCTTGCAACAGACTCAAAAACCCAAATGCCAGCTACACCTGGAAGACACCTCTGAGAAGCAGTCATTTCCTAAGGGTTCTAAATAGTAACAATAAAGCTACTTGCCATATGTAATTTACAAGCATCAACCCAGGATTAAATTTTAAAAAAAAATAGAAAATGAGAAGATACTTAAGCAAGATACAACCCCAAACTTCCAGCTTACCAAACGCAAACCCTGGGAGCAATGAGGTGGAACAATTTGAAACCTACCGACCCGGACTCTTTGAAGTGGTAACAGCAAAAGTAGCAAAGCAGATGAATGAGGCTCTAGAAAATATCAAATCAGAAATCATTTCTCAGATAACTAAAGAGATGATGACCATAATGAAAGACATGATTAATGACTCTAGAGCAGGTCAAAAATACATCCAAGGACCAATGGAACAGATTAGAAGATGCATAAACAACTCCAAACATACTTAGCCATCTTATCTTTGACAAAAGAACCAAACACCTTCACTGGAAGAAAGATAGCCTCTTTAATAAATGGTGCTGGGAAAACTGGCTTTCCACGTGCTAAAGATTAAAAGTAGATCCATATTGGGCCTGGGATTTAGCTCAGTGGTACCGCTGCCTGCCTGGCAAGCGCAAGGTACTAAGTTCAATCCCTGGTACCAAAAAAAAAAAGTAGACTCATATACCCATATCTATTATCGTGCACTAAACTCAAATCAAAATGGATCAGAGATCTAAATATTAAAACAGAAACACTAAATATGATGCAAGATAGAATAGGTAGAATTCTTGAAGACATTGGTTCAGGCAATGATCACAAGAAGTATCTCAAGGAATCAACAATTTGGATCTCATCTTAGTAAAAATTAAAATTGATCATAAAACATTTTTATCACTCTTAAAAGAAATAAACCTGTTAGCTTTCATTCTCTATATTTGTTTCTGATTTCTGATTTACAGTGACTTTTGTATGCTTTAATTTACTTCCCTTTCTTTTAGTTTTCTGGTTCGTGTTTCTGTTCCGGGCATATTTATGCCCTACCTTTTCCCATTAACTAGCTAATTACCTATTAAGAGTAAGGCTACTAGGAGAGCTTGTGGCTGATAGAAAGGTGGAAGGAATCTTAAGAGACCTTTTGAGAAATAAATCCTTCCTACTCCCAGTTGCTCTAATATTTTTAGTTTTGACATTGGATCTTACAAATGCACAGGATGCTTTTTTCCCCATTAGTGGAGAACAAGAGGTGGTCGCAGGAAATCCCTTTAGCTGACCCCTTGTTAACCTAGCCAAATTACTGCCAGATGTATCTGTAGATGCCCTTCCTAAAGAGCATTACTTTGTAGGCTAGCATGGTATGTGAAATTCAATCTGTGTAGAAATTATTTGCCCTAAATCTCCCTTTAAAAAGATTCTATCTCTAGAGGGCTAGCACATAAAAGTATTATCTGCCAAAAACATTAGCATGATTAGTTTCACCAGCTTATTCACAGCGGCATACTGAGAGCTTGGCTATTCAGCAGTTGTGGGTATTGCCAGGAAAGGAGTGGAAGATCAGGTCCCAGTTAAGATCATGATTAGGGAGGAACAGGGAAGCTCTAAAAGGGAGCAGAGAGAAGATAAGGACTGAGGACGTGAAATAGTCATAATGTTTGCATTTACTCACACTAGCCTTAATTTTGTAAGGCCCACAAACATTAATTTTTAAAAATCCGCATTTCTAAGGTGATGCAAACACAGTGCAGCTAAGGAACATTAGCTCTGTAGTACATTATAAAATTTATCTCTAGGGGCCGGGGATTTAGCTCAGTGGTTCCGCCGCCTGCCTCAAAAGCGCAAGGACCCAAGTTCGATCCCCGGTACCAAAAAAAAAAAATTTATCTCAAATGTGGCTGACCTTATTACTGTAATTTCTGTGACTACAAGTTATCTTTCAGAGTGTATATTTTTTCTATATATTGTACTTACTGTACATATCAATTATTTTATTTTAGGTAATAACCACATGAAAGAAGAAAATTATGTTGCTGCGGTGGATTGTTACACACAAGCGATAGAACTGGATCCCAATAACGCAGTTTATTATTGCAACAGGTAAACTGGGACCATTATAGCAGTTTTAAAGTTCTTAAACATTTGGATTAATAATCTGAAAGAAAGTTGTAAAATTTATTTAATAAAATTTGAAACTTCAGAAAATATAAAGGAGGAGGGAAAAATAAACTCATAAACTTATACCTCAGAGTCAACCGTATTAACCTTTTGGTGTGTTTTGTTTTAGGTAAGTGCACTCAATTTTAGAGCTTTATTCACTGGACATGTCATAAATATGTCCTAATTTCATTGAATTCCTTCGTACACATTTAAATGGTTACACATTGGTCTATTTTGGCTCTATTCTTTTTTATTAATTTCCTGTGCCTAGCATTGGAGTGGGCAAACAGGTATGCAATAAATATTATTTTTGAATAAGTCGATACATACACTTTAATTTACTTAACTATTGACCTGCTGGTGGACATTAAGCTTGTTTCTAATTTTTTCAATCATATTAAGCTATTGTGAATGTCTATGTTTCTAAATTTTTTTTTATGCTTCAGATTTTCTGGACTTTATCCCTAGAAATGCATTTAATTGGTTTAACAATGTAAATATTTAGAAAATTGATACAAATTGAAAAATCATTTCAACTTCTTTGAATGTATTTTGAAAATTAATTTTCTCCTCAGGATTGTGTATCTATTTTGCCATGCTCTTTATCAGCATTAAGCACTAAAATTATTAATTATAAATTTAAATTATAATTTTTTGTCTCCATGTTAATTTTCCCAATTTATATTTAATTACTGATGAGATTGGACTTTATAATTTCTTTTTTGAACTCAGTGCCTTTGCACTGAATTACATACCCAGCCCTTTTTACTTTTTATTTTGAGACAGGGTCTTGCTAAGTCACTGAGTTGTCCAGGCTGGGCTCAAACTCATGATCCCCCTGCCGTAGCCTACTGGAGTGTCAGGATAAACAGGTGTGTGCTGTCACCATCCCTGGTTAGACATTTTTCAAATATTGGTATTAGTGGTTTTTTCTCCTAAATTTTCTATTCATACTATCTATAGACTGAATGATTATTTCCTCCAAAATTCATACATTGAAATGTAAACACCATTGCAATGATGTGTGGAGGAGAGACCTTTGGAAAGTGATTAGGTCATGAAGATGGAGCTGTCAGGAATGGCTAATGACCTCATAAAAGAGACTAGAGAGCTCCTTTCCCCTCCTGTCGTGAGGAAAACAGTGGGTAGATTACCTGCATCTGACCTTAGCCTGTTTGACCTCAGATTTCTTGGCACTGTCCATTTTAACAAAGATCCGAACCCTCTAGGCCACATTTGCAAGGCTCTTTTACCACCTGTCTTTTGTTTGGCCTCAGCTATACCGGGTGCTGGCTGGTAGGAGGGTGAAGGGTAGAAGGACAGAAATTCGAGTATTGCTCCCCTTCCTCTGTTTTTATATTGCAGTGTGTATGTTAAAACAGGGCTTGTTTCATATCCTTATTTCCCACTTAAAGGCACCTGCCTTGTTTTCAGCTTTTGCCACGTGACCTTGGATTTTGGTCTCTGTGCTTTGTCGTGTTTTAGAGAAGGTAATGGTTCTTTGCTGTTGCTAACCTCTAGATGGCTGTATTACCCCTGCTTTGGCTTCTCAGCTCTTCTGTCATCTTATGTAATGAATTTCCTGCATTAAGTTATTCTGTTTAATATAAATTTCCAGTAGAACTTTCTGCAGTAATAGAAGTGTTTCACTGTTAAGTTTATATTTGGCTTTTGATTGATTGAAGTCCTCCTTTTTCACAAATTTTCCCTATCCTATCATTCAATCATATATTAATTTGACAGATTCTTACCAAACATGTACTACTACTATCACTGGAAGTAGAGGTGGTTGTTTGGACTGTAATGCAAGATATTATCCCTATAGAATTGTGTCTTGTAACATTCTATTTATTTATCCTGTAATATTTTTGGATAATGAATCTGTTAAGTAATATATTTGCTCTTGCTCCCAGTTTCATATAACACACAAAAATGAGAAGAATACAATCTCTCACATTATGCCAGTTACAAGCTAACGAATGGAGATATCACAGGGAAGGCTTAAGAGCAGAGTTCTGGATCCAGACTTTTTGGAGTCTAATATCTGCTTCTGCCAGTTACTAGTTATGTGACCTTTAACAAATTACCTAATGTATCTGTGCATTAGTTTTCCTATCTGTAAAGTATGTAGAATAGTAGTAATTATTTTATAGGGTTTTTGTAGAGGTCAGAGAATTTAAAGTACTAGGAAAGTGTGTAGTAGAGTGTTGTATACAAGTAATAATTATTATTATTATTTATGTGGCCCATTTCCTACCTTGATCAGAATATGAAGATAGATCCAAAGGTACCAGCTTCCAAACATATTCTCAATTGTCTTTTCTGATTACCAGTCTAGTACTAACCTTATTAAAATAGAATGTGGTGGCACACACCTGTAATCCTAGCACTGGGAGGCTGATACAGGAGGATTGCTGTATATTTGAGGCCAGCCTGGGCTACATAGTGAGTTCAAGGCCAGCCTCAACTATGTCGCAAGACCCTGCCTCAAAAAAGAAAATATAAAAATGAATAGATAATTAAATAAATAAATAAATAATAAAGAGGAATGTTAGTCTAACAGGATTTATTCTGAATTAATCCAGTGTCATGTCTTTTTTCTTTAATTTCTAACATTTTATTATGAAAAATTTCAGAGTTGAAGGATTCCAAACTTAGATTTTGCCATTAGTATTTCAGTATATTTGCTATATCGTGTACTTATCCTCTATCTATTTTAGTCTCTTATTTTTGATACATTTCAAAACAAATTGTAACCATCTGTACAATTTCTTCCTAAATATGTAGCATATTATTAACTAGAGTTCAAAATTTGTTCACTTCTTTTTCTTTTTAGGTAAACTTTTCATACAACAAAACAGAAATTTCAATGTACTTTCACTGAATTTTGACAAATATATCACCTATGTAACACAAACCTCTCTTAATTTTAGTATATGTGCTGCTGAAGTGAGTACCACAAACCTCTCATAACATATTGAAAATTTCTATCAGATGTCCAAGAATTTCCTTGTGTTCTTTCACAATTAGCTATAATAATCTACCTGGGGAGATCACTGTCCCCTCATCCCCACTCCTACCATAGATAGATTTGTCTGTTCTAGAATTTTATATGAAGGAATAATACATAATTTTCTTTTTTTTAAAAATTCTTTTATTGGTACATTTTAGGTATACAATACAATTACATTTCTCATTGGGAATTGTACCTTTATATGATGTATCTTGGTTCTTATTTTTTCCCCATTCCTAGCCCTCCCTTCACCCCCTCCACCCTTCCCTATTTACAAAGACTTTATTTCCATTTTTTCCATTTCTCATCGTTTTTCCTTTCCCTTCTTTCCTTTCCCCTGCCCCTCCCACTACCCCTACCCCTTTGGACCTTTTCTTCCTATTTTTCAGGAATAATACATAATTTTCAATAGAAGACCTTTTGTGTTTGAGATTCAACCATTATGTTGCATATATCAGTAACTCATTCTTGTTTTTCAGTAGCATTTTATTGTTTGAATGTATCACAATTTGCTTAGTCATTTTCCTACTTGTGGTAACTTAATCTGTTTCTAGCCTTTTTTTTTTTTTTGCGTTTTGTATAAAATTTATAGTTGTTACCGGAAGGGAAAAGTTATATCTGTAAGGAATTGGGTTGTCCATACTGGAAACATTCATTTCCTCTCTTCATTAAAAATATTCCTTTATTAATCTATTCTAATGGTCTATACCAGAAAAATAGAAAATCCAAATAAGTTGTGGAGAATGAAATCCCCAAGCTGTGGTTTGTGTATCAGTTTTATTCCCTATAATCATATGAAAATACATAATGTTTTAAATTAGCATATGAGACTTTGGTTTTTTTTGGTTCCTGGGATTGAACTCAGGACCTTGCGCTTGCCAGGCAGGCACGGTGCCACTGAATTACATCCCCGGCCCTTAAATTAGCATATGAGACTTTTAAATAAATGTATTTAAAATTATTATGAAATGATATGATCTGTTATGTTATCAGAAAATTGCTTATTTTTAGAGCACATTTGCTTTTAACTGTGAATATCGAAAATATAAGCCTACTAACTTATTTTTAAACAGATTAGAGCTCACAAACAGTCTTGGTCTATAAGTATTATATTAAATGAGTTTCTTGGCAATACTCATGTTTGCTTTTTATTTAATTATTGTTAAGCTAAAATAATAATGTCCTTGTTTTGCATTTGAACACTATCTTCTCTGAGAAATTTCATAATAGAGCATGCTATTTAAATTAAATAATTAGAAAAGCTTACATATCTAATGCAAATGCTGAATAAAATTTTAGGTTAATTTTAGGACTTCTTGGAAACTCTTATAGTTATAGATATCTTAATAGCCTGTAGACTTGGCAACTACTCCTTGCCATTTTCCTTAGCCAGCTGACTGCTAGGAGCTGGAAGCTCAGAACACCAAATCTAAATCTTGCTTTCAAAATTTATTTCACAGTTTTATTACTAATAAAAATATTTTTAATGTACTAAGCTTACTAGATGAACTACAGTTTACTTTTTATACAAGTGACTTTTTTATGTGCTAAAAATTAATCATTTGATGCAGTTGTTTTGCCTAAGTCTTTCTTTTCTAGTCTTCTATTTTGACTTTTAAATATCCTACTGATGCTTGGGGTTCTGCTTAGAAGGAAGGCCTGAATACTTCCTTGTTATTATGTGTTTTATGCTTTTTTTTCTAAATGTTTAGCACTTACCACAGTGTATAGCATTTATGTAGGGGTTTATCACATGTTCTGTCTTAACTTTTGTGCATATTTATTTTCTTTCTTCAGATGAAGAGCAGGGGCTTATATATATTTGTAGCTCCTATACCACCTAGCACTATGCTTCACAGGAATTCAGCCAATTTTTCTTGGATGAATGGCAAGTTATAAAAGAAATATAGACATTTCCACTAATATCAAAGCAACTAGATATTCACAGTAGCATTTGTAGACGTAAAGCAACAAACTGTTGAATATAGATCTAAACACTTTCAAGTACTTTCTGGTATAAAATGGACAGAAGTTTTTTGTTCACATACTAATTCGGTGTTCTTATTTCTTTTGTGTAGCCTCAGTATTGAGTATATTACTTCACCTACAGTAGGCTCATGTTTATGGGATGGATAGATAGTTGCATAACTTACTAAGGCAATACATGGGATAAAAAGTACAAATTAGTACAAGGAAAATGTAGGGGTTTTTAGTACCTGAAATTCCAAATTAGTGCCTTGAAACTTGCTTATAATAAAATTTTTTTCCTCTTTTTCTTAGGGCTGCTGCACAAAGCAAATTAAGTCACTACACAGATGCAATAAAGGATTGTGAAAAAGCAATAGCAATTGATTCAAAGTACAGCAAGGCCTATGGGAGGATGGGGTAAGTTCTAGGAAAATGTTCAATGTAGTACCGAGTTGTATTAGATATACTGTTCTTATTGGCTTAATTTTGAATTTTCTGCTTAATACTCCACCTTCAGAATTAGTAAGATAAATATAATGTAAGGGAGGAAGTGACTCTAATTCCTGTGAGTCGAGAGTGAGATGACTGGTTGGTTTTTCTTTTTTTGACTGATTGTTTGAGAAAATCATACATCATACAAGTAGACTCCTCTTATGACCATGACCTCAAATATCTTAGATAGGCTTTCAGTATTGTTAGTCTTCCTACTGTTTTCTTCTTCATTCATTTTTTTCTATTCTCTGATGTGACTATTTCATAACTCTTTATCTCCCTCTAATGATACTGCCTTATACTTCATTGTAAAAATAAGTTATTTATCTTCTTAATTCCAAGTCTGCCAGTCCACCTGCATTTATATCTACACAGATTGCCTTCTTTTTCTTGTTAAATTGAAGGGTTCTTTGGCTGGGGATTTAGCTAAGAGGTTCTGCCACCTGCCTCGCAAGCCCAAGGTTCTGAGTTTGATCCCTGGTACCAAAAAAAAAAGGAAGGGTTCTTACCTAAGACCATTACCTTCTACTCATGCTTTAAGATGTTATCCTTTTGTACTTTCACACTTCTAATTATCCCCTTTAACTTCTGCCAGTTTCCCTTATTCTAATAGATGATATTGGCTGGTATGTGAAATAGTAATAAAAAATCATTCCTTGGAACCAATCTTTTACCCAGTGTTCCTCCCCAGCTACAATCTCATATCTTAGTTCCTCTTTGTGTGTGAAGCCCTTGATGATTGTACTTACTGTCTTATCTTTATCATCTCTTGTTCTTTCTTTAGCCAATTCTAATAGGGCTGTGATGGTTTATTTTCTTTGTCAGGTTGACTAGACTAAGGGATGCCCAGATAGCTAATAAAGCATTATTTCTGACTTTCTGAGGGCATTTCTGGAAGAGATTAGCATTTGAATCTATAGATTGAATAAAGATCACTCTCTGCAATGTGAGTGGGTATCATGCAATTCTTTGATAGTCCAAACAGAACAAAAAGCCAGGGCTAGGATGAATCATTCTTTTTGCTTGAGCTGGGGCATCCATCTTCTCCTGCCCTGGGACCCTGGCACTCCTTGATCTTGAGCCTGTAGAGTCTGATCTGGTCTTATACCATCAGCTTCCCTGCTTCTCAGGTCTTCAGGTTTGGACTGCAGCTACATCACTAGTTTCCCTGGGCCTCCAGCTTACAGATGGCAGATAGTGAGACTTTTAAAATTTCCATAATTGTGTAAAGCCAGTATCTCATAACAGATCTCTATATATCTCTGTCATGATACTATTGGTTCTGTTTCTCTGGAGAACCCGAAGACAGTCACTGTATCAAGATAGCTTTATTCAAGGTCACAAGTTGTCTGTATTTTATCAAAGCTAATATTATATTTTGTATCCTCACATTACCTATCTTTTAATATTTGGTGCAGTTAACCTATATTTGAAAGACTTCATCCTATACTTTTTCCCACTTGCCTGGTTTTCCTTGTACTGCACTGGATGCTCTTTTCCAGTCTCCCTTGATGGTTCTTCTTCCTTTACTGCCTCTGAAAATGGTATGTTGCAAGGCTCTGTCCTCTGCTGCTGCTTCTTTTCTGTCCTCTTTTCCAATTTCATTCTACCCCGTATTTTTAAATTCCATCTGTTACTCATTATTTGAAGATTATGTATTTATGAATTTGCCTATTTGCTAAAATTTATTTGTAATCCTCAATTCAGTGTAGATGTATGGTCCTTCTGTGGTCATTCATGGACATTCACAAGTGGTAAAAATTGGTTGTACAGTACTGATTTGCACTATCTCAGCAGAGGTTGAATAGCTCTTGTTCTTCTTTGTCAGTTTATGCTAAAACAGTCTATTTGATGCTAATTTTTGTGATTTTGCTGTTTATAGTAGCCCATCGGTATGTCATCTATTGTTCCTAAGTGCAAGAAGCTGTAACATGTCTTATAAAGAAAATACATGCGAAAAAAAACCCCACACAAACAAAAAAAATACATGTGTGGAACTAAGCTACGTTCATGCATGAGTTAGTGATGTTGCCCTTGAGTTCTGTGCTAATGAATAAATATTGCATACTAAAGTTTCTTTAAACAGAAATGCATATAAAACAAGGTTATGTATTGATCAGTTGGGGAAAATGTGAGCCGAAGTCCACAGGAACCTAATCTAATGCTTTCCCTATGAATAATTATTTTGTATTTGCTAATACACTGCTCATGGAGATTTTATGGAACTTAATTTTTATGACTTAGAATCAACAGTATATGTTGTTTGACCTCAAGGTATATATCTGATTTCCACGCTCATATTATATCTGACTTCCACACTCATATATGCAACTACTTTTCATTATTATGTTTGGATATATAATAGGCATTTTGAACATAGTGTTTCAAACAGAACTCTTGTTCCTTTCTTAAATCTTTCCCACCTCAGTAAATTACATCATCATTCATGTACCCAGTGCTCAGGGTCAAAAGCTGAGGAGTCATTGTTCATTCCTTTTTTGTTTTTTGAGACAGGGTCTTGCTAGGCAGTTCAGGCTCTCCTTGAACTTGCTATGTAGCCCAGGATGACCTTGAACTCACAGTGATCCTTGATTACAAGTGTGCATCACCACACCTGGCCAACTGTACATTCTTGTTACATATGATGCACTGAATCTACAAGTCCTGTCTCTTCTAATTTCCATGTATATCTTGGATCCAGATGATGAGCACTATCTTGGCCTCTGAGTACTAGCTTAGGCCTATATTATAGGTCTAATCCAAACTGCTATCTCTTACATGGCTATTTCAGTTGCTTACTAAGTGGTCTCCTTGCCTCCATTCCATACATCACCCAGGTTGATCCTCTACAGAGAAGCCAGAATGAGCTTTCTAAAGCATAACTCAGAACTTTTGTTAAGGAGGGGAAGAAGAGTCAAAGGGAGGGGAGGGGAATGGGAAAAAAAGAAGCAGCAAGACATATCATGTTCAGGAACAAATTCCCTATGATCAATATTATCACTATGTATATCTAAAATGTACCAAAAAAGGTTTTGGTTCAAAAAAAAAAAAAAAAAAAAAAAAAAATTAAAGAGGATCTTGTCTATATACATAAACCAGAAAAGTATTTTTTCAACAGTGCTCCTTGATAATCTGACATCACCTCTTGACACACTTTGTTTTCTGTGCTCCTTTATTATTAGCCTTTGTTCTGTACTTTAAGCATACCAACCAACCTTAAATCTTTCTCAAGACCTTTCTGTTTATTGCAGCATCTGTTTATTGCTCCTCCTGCCCCTATTTTCCCTATGACTTATTTTCTGCATATGATCCAGGTCTTTTCAATGTGGCCACTTTTTGTTTGTTTTGTTTTTGAGATGGTCTATTCCAGGCCTGTCTTGAACTCATTATGTATCCCAGGCTGGCCTCAAACTCATTGTGATCCTTTTGCTTCAGCCTGCAGAGTGCTGGGATTACTGGCTTCATTTTGGCCACTTTTGAGTAGCTCTCCTGTCTATTATCTTTAATATTGCCTTTTGTTTGCATGTTTATTTGTTGCTTGTCCTCCCCAGGTACAGTGAGGTTTTCTTTTTTTGATACCGGGGATCGAACTCAGGACCTTGCGCTTGTGAGGCAGGCGGCGGAACCACTGAGCTAAATCCCCGGCCCAGGTTTTCTTAAACTTTGTCATTTTCATTATGCAGTTCTCAGTATTGGTACCTTGTTCATAGTAGAGTTTCAGTAAATATTTATTGACTGTTGATTAATTGAGGACTCTTATGAAATATATCTCAGGGTTGACTGGTAGAAAACTAATTAGGTTGTGAGAATTTCTCTGTGGTTGACACTGTATTTTATCCAGATCTGACTTACCTTACTATAAGGTAAGTCAGAAAAGAATGAACTGGATTCATTTATTAAAAATTCCTTAATAGTACCTCTTCATATATACCATTATTTAATTTGAAGTAATTTTCCAACAAATTATAAATAATTGGAGATAAACATTAAAATTTAATAACTAAGTATTTGACATATTCCTGGGATAATAATTTGATATTTGAGTTGTAAACAATGCTTATTATACCTATTTTTTTATTATACCTATTTAATAAGTAACATGTCTTGTTCAAGAATAGTCATCTGATACCCCAGACTTTTTTTAAGCAGCAAATTGACATTTTTTTTTTTCAAAATCTTTGCTAGGAAGAAAGACTGTGGGATATTTTGAAGCATAAATATAGTTTAGAGTTTTTTACATTATTGTTGTTTTTTTAGCTGGGGTCTTACTATATTGGCCAGGCTGGCTTTAAACTCCTATGCTCAGGTGATTTTCCTGTCTCAGTTGCCTCAATAGCTGGGACTACAGATGCACACCACATTCCTGTCTTGGAGTCTTTTAAGATGGTATTATCATCATGGATTTACATGACCACAGGAATTATTAGTTGGCACAAATCTCTGCAGAGCTGGGCATATGTAAAGCAAATGACTTCACATGTCAGGCTTTAAAAATGGAAGAGTTCAGAAGGTTCATCTCCAAGTGTTATTATCCATATGGGACAACCAAGGTTGTTACCAAGCAGAGTGGAAAGAATTCAGACTAACAGAATTGTGGAGTTAGAGGGAATTTTAGTGACAGTCTTATAAACCATGGAACAACAAATTAATTGTAATTTGGATTAGAATTAAATACTAAGATAAACCTTTTGACTCTCTGGTATCCTGATGTTCTTTAGCATAACTCTTCTACTGTTATATCCTGTATTTCTTTCAGGCTGGCCCTTACTGCCATGAATAAATTTGAAGAAGCAGTTAGAAGTTATCAAAAGGCATTAGATCTTGACCCTGAAAATGATTCCTATAAATCAAATCTGAAAATAGCAGAACAGAAGTTAAGAGAGGTATCTAGTCCTGTAAGTTTTAAAGTGTGAAATGAGTGATATACTTTCTGTCTTTTACAATTTATTGAAATTAAATTGTAGTAGTTGGAATGATTCTCAGATATAGCTCTTTTACAGACAGGAACTGGACTGAGCTTTGACATGGCTAGCTTGATAAATAATCCAGCTTTCATTAGTATGGTAAGTATATTTCCTTTTCTGGTTTTTTGTTTTTCCTACTGGTTTTATTTTCCATAGAGCAATATAATTCCAAAACTTTTTCACCATTTTTTTTTCTTGGTACTGGGGATTGAACTCATTCACCAAACATTTTGTTTTTCACCTAACATTTTTAAGAGATGGGGTTTTGCTTTGTTGCCCAAATTGGCCCTAAATTCTTGAGTTGAAGTGGTCTTCTTCCCTCAGCCTCCCCAGTAGCTGGGACTATATGCTTCAAATCTTTTTAGAAACAAATAAGGGAGTTTTTGTGCTGTTGGTAGTAGTGAGGTGCTTATGGCAAAGGGTAAGGCAGATATTCTTCCCTTGTCCATCTTCCTCTGAAGGAAACTAGAAATGAATTTCAGAAAGCTCATAGGTTCCTTAAAGGGGTGTATAGAAATCTGTGTATAGGTTGATATCTGCATGTTTCTAGGGAGAAAACCATATTTTTCATCACATTTTCACAGGAGTGTACAAATATCCAAAAAGTTAAAAAACCACTCTCTCACATGAAACTGGGCCTAGGAAGATAGATTTAACAGTTGAGGTCTGAAGATTTTCGCTGTGATAGTTCCCTAAATTTGTCCTCAGTAGTATCTGCCTTGTTTTCTATCTTTAGAGTTTATTTGGAGTTGAGGGTATAACCATAAAAGAATTATTTGAATTTTTCATGTAAGTCTCATATATATGTATTTTATTTTTCAAACCAACAGTCTTTTGGAAAACATACAATGGTCCAGTATACAGTAACTTTGATTTAGAGGGTTTAGGATGTTACCTGAGCATATAAAGCTCTCTCAGTGACTGTATATTTTGGATAATAAACCTTCTGTGTTCTCCTTGAAGGCAGGAATTAGTTCTTATTCATCTTTGTTTCCTTCAAATAAATGTGTCTTGCATCTGATAAATCCTCAGTTGAGTTAAAATGCATAGATCACTTATTCCCAGTGAGGAGAAGATGTCTTTTGAGCAATCTGTAGCCCCCTACCAAATCAAAGTTAGTTGGTCATCCTACCTAGTTGCTGACAAATATGTGCCTTTTTGTAAGTTTTATGACATTTTTTAACCTGGTTACCCACGTGTAGGACTCAGCTTGTGCTACTGTAGCAAGATGTGAAAATGGAATTCTTTTAGTTCCAGATCAGGCTTCAAACTGCTATGTACCAAAATAAGGTGTGACACTACCATGTAAGAGTTGCAAAAGATGAGGGTTAAAAAACACATTTTAAAAGGGCCAGGGCTGGGGATATAGCTCTCAGTACATGCCTAGAGAGATTCCCAGCACTGGAAACAAAAAAAGGCTCAGGTTGATAGAAATTAAAAATGAGACCTTGGGAGAGAGCTTTTGGAGTTCCAGAGCTCCGTTCTGTATGTGAAGGAAGTGGGGAATCCTACCTTCATCTTAAACCCACCAAAATGGGCTTTTTTGGTCTACTCAAAAGAGCCCCATGGAATAGTCACATCTCTTAAGTTCTCTTTCAGAGTGGATTCTCTCTTCTCTATAGGAGATTCTTGTTTTTTGAGACAGAATCTCATTGTGTAGTCCAGACTGGTCTTGACCTTTGTCTCAGTTACTTTTCTCGTTTCAGAGACAAAATACCCAACACCCAAAATTAAAGGAGGAAAGGTTTATTGTAGCTCACAGTTTGTAGAGGTTTCAGTTCATAGTTGGTTGGCTTCAAAGTGAAGTGGCATGGCAGAGGGGTATCGCAGAGGGAAACAGTTAATGGGGGGGCAGGCAAAAGAGATGGCAAAGCAGCAAGCAGCAGCAGCAGCATGCAGCATGCAGCATATAGCGAGGCAAAAGTGGAATTCCCTTTTATCCCTTTCAGGCTACCTGCCCTTTGGGTGGTGCCAACCACAACCAGGGTGGGCCTTCCTATCATCCACACCCAGAACTATCAATCAGTGGACTAATTTAGTAATCACACATTCTTTTTTTTCCCTGGTCCTGGGATGGAACTCCACCTTGCTTTTGCAAAGCAGGCCACAGAACCACTGAGCTAAATCCCAGCCCTAATTACACATTCTTAATCCCAGAATCACACAATTTACTCCCGACATCAGATACCCTAGAACCAACCACCTTTGTAAGTCCCATCTATGAGCACATGAGGCTTTGGGGGGACATCTAGATACAAGCTATAACAACCTCAATGTAGCCTCACCTGGTCTCAAATTGTAGTCCTACTGCCTTTGTGTCTCTAGTGCCGGGATTAAAGGTATATACTACAAGGAGATTCTTTATACAGTAATATCTCAGTTCATGAATACTTCTATTTGCAAACAATTTGGTTCTCAAACAAAAGCATTCAACAGAATTTCGTTTCCATTTACAAACTGCACATCAGGTGACAAATACAACTGTGGTCATTTTTCCTACACAGACGCAAATGCAGCCATCTTCCCCCAAATTGTAAAACAAATTAAGTTTGTGAACCGAGGCACCACTGTACTTTAGTTTCTATTTTTCCTTTTGGCTTAATTCATCTGATCAGTAGTAGCAAGTAAATTGCCACCAAATCATCTTAGTGTTTTTTTATAGTTTGGCCTATAATCTTTATCCTTGCAATGTCTTTTTTTTTAACTTTTTAAAGAATATTTACTGTGAACTGTCTTTTTTTTTTTTTTTGGTACCAGGGATTGAACTCGGGACCTTGCACTTGCAAGGCAGGCGCTGGAACCACCGAGCTAAATCCCCGGCCCTGTACAATGTCTTTTTAATACCAGTTTTTTCAGTGCCTTTTTAATATTCCCATTTACACTACTTTGTATAGCACACTAAAACTGCAAAGAGCTCTTAAGAGTTTATTTGGAGCTAGTGGTATAATGGTAAAAAAAAAAAAGACATGTTTACATGTTTCAGTTTTCATTCTTCAACCTTAAAAAAACACTTTGTTAAAGATTCCTACATATTGGGTTCAGTAGCAGAGTGCTTGCCTTGCATGTGCAGGGCCCTGGGTTCCAACTCCAGCAACTGGAAGGGAAACAAATATCCCTACATATTAACTGCCTTTAATAGGAGATACTATTTTTCAATTCTAGGCAGCAAGTTTAATGCAGAACCCTCAAGTTCAACAGCTGTAAGTATATAAAAGGAGCTTGTTACATTTTCTCCTTCTACTTCTCAGGTTGCTAATTTGAGCACATCTGCTCAAAAGTGATAACCTGCCTTGAATGTCAGTCATTTGGAACTTAATGTCACATCTATTTGACCTAACTTCTTATATAATGTGGGTATATTTAAGTGAGTTTTTCTTGACCAGTTATCCTACTTATTAAGAATATATGCTAATCTTGTTAACATACCTCTTGCATACTCTAGCATGTCAGGAATGATGACAAATGCCATTGGGGGACCTGCTGCTGGAGTTGGGGGCCTAACTGACCTATCTAGTCTCATCCAAGCGTAAGTATTTAAAAAAGAAGTAATGAAAATGTATTTTATGTTTTACAATTTGAGAGGGCAGGGCTTTCTTGTCTTTGTGTTTCTTTTTTACTAGTGTTTGCAATATGTAATATGCACGTTCATTGTGGGGAGTTGAAACATACATATTGCATCTCAGTCTTTTTTATTTCTCCTTCCCTTCCTTTCTTACTCTCTCCTTCTATCCTTAGTCCACTTCCCATCTGCAAAGTCTACCTCCCTGTTTCCTATTGTCTTTTATTTTGCTGTATAAATTCTTTATGCTTTGGGTTTCTCATATAAGAGAAAGCATACATTTTTTTTTTGGTACCGGGGATCGAACTTGGGTCCTTGTGCCTGCGCAGCAGGCAGCGAAACCACTGAGCTAAAGCCCCGGCCTGAAATCATACAATATTTAACCTTCTGTGTCTGATTCATTTCACTTAACATTATTGTCTCAAAGTGCATTCATTTTCTACAAATAACTCAAATTTATTCTTTATGGCTGAATAGTATTCCTTTGTGCATATGTACCATACTTTCTTTACCCGTTCATCTGTTGATGGACATATAGGCTGTTTTCAAGATTTAGCTGTTTTGACTTGTGCTCCTATAAACATGGGCTTTACCAGGTATGGTGGTGCATGCCTGTTATCCCAGCACTGAAGAGGCAGAGGTGGGTGGATCACGAGTTCATGACCATCCTGGGCTACACAGTGAGTTCAAGGCCAGCCTTAACTACATAGTTTTCCCGTTTGTTGATTATTGTTGTTATATCTCGTGCAATTGAGGGTCTGTTCAGAAAGTGTTTGTGCCTGTCTTCAATAGTTGTACCTATTTTATCTTTGAGCTCATTCAGTGTTTGTCTTAATATCTAAGTCATTGGTACATTTTTATTTTAGAACAGAGTGTGAGATACAGGTCTAGATCCATCTTTTTACATGTGGATAACCAGTTTTCCCACCACCATTTGTTAAAGAGTATTTTTTTCTCCAGCATGTTTTTGGCCCCCTTCTCAAAAATTAGATGGCTGAATGCCCCTGGGGTTGTTTCTGCATTCTCTCCTCTGTTCCATTGATCTGCATGTCTTTTTTTTTATGCCGGAACCATGCTGGTTCTTTTTAATCTGTTGCTTTATAATATAATTTGAAACCCAGGATTATGATACCTCCTGGTTTGCTCTTGTTATTAACCATTTGTTCTTCTGGGAAGTTCTTTACTGGATTCATTTCAATTTCCCATTTTTTATTGGGTCATTTATTGGGGGGGGTGTCTGATTATTTTCAATTTTTTATATATATTTTAGTTGCTAGTCCTCTGAGGAATAGCTGGGCAAAAAATTTTTCCCAGTCTGTAGGTTATCTCTTCCCTGTTGTCTCTTTGCTGTTCATAAGCCTTTTAATTTTATAATTGTAATCTCTTCCTTTTGAATGGTTCCCTTTACCAGTATATAGTGGCCATCTTTGCCTCTCCTGACCAATTTTGGCTTGAAGTCTGCTGTGTCTGAAATTCCCACTTCCTTTCATTCTCTGGTTTCATGGGGAATCATTTTCCATCGTTTCACCTTTAGTCTGTGAGCTTCTTTTTGGATGAGATGTGCCTCCTGTAGACAATATATGGTTGCATTTTGTTTTTTGATCCAATCTGCCAGTTTGTATCTTTTGAATGGGGAGTTAAGACCATTGACAGAGTTATTATTGTAAGGTGTACTGAATCCTGTCATTGCATTATTTTTGAAGTGCTGATTCCTTTTTCCCCCCCTTTACTCTCCCAGTTAGATGTATACTTTCCTTTGGACTGTGGAGTTAGGGGCCTTCCTGTCTCTGTGTACTATTATCAGAGCTTCCTTACCTTTTTTTTTTTTTTTTTTAAGGTACTGGGGATTGAACTCGGGTCCTTGCACTTGCGCAGCAGGTGGCGAAACCACTGAGCTAAATCCCCAGCCCCTAGCTTTCTTATCTTTTATTGGCCTCTTTAAACTTATTAAATCTCAAAGTCCTTATATAAGTAGGAATCACTTTTTAAAGATAGGACTCTGGAAGACCTGGGTTGTCAGGCCAGCACTGTCTATTGAGAAATCATGTGGGCTCAAAATGATTTTTTCCTTCCTCAAGGGATCTGTATTTGTCAGCTTCCCCATCACTGGTAGACACTCCCCAATACCCACAACTTAAGAGGAGGACAGGTTTAATTTGGTTCATGGTTCAGTAGATTCAATCCATGGACAGTTGGCTCCAAGGTAGAAAACGTCATGGTGTAAGGGCATGGTGGAATAAAGCTGCTCAGTTAGGTGGCTGGGAAGCAGAGAAGGGGACCACCACCAGAAAGGGATTAGGGATCAGATGTAGATCCCAAGGCCATGGCTCTGTAATCCATCCCGATAGGTGGTTCTGGATTTCCCAGGGAATATCCTAAAGCCACTTGACTCTCTACCCTAACTCCACTACAGGATCTTCAAGTGCCAGGAGAATCTTGAAGGATAGATGGTAATAGTGGTAGGCAATTTATACTTCTATTCATTAGCTAGAGAAACTGAGGTAGAAATTAGTGACTGAGGAATTCAGCCTGTCTGTGGCAGAGTGAGGTCTATATTTAGTCCTGTTTTGTTTTGTGGTGCTAAGATAGAGCTGAGGGCCTCATAAATGTTAGGCAAGTACAATACAATTGAGCCACACCCCTAGCCACATCCCTAGCCTAATGCTAATTTTTTTATTACTTGATTTTGTCAGTAGTAAATTAAGGTCTTTAGTTTCTTGATGTAGTGATATCAATACTTTCATCTTTATTTACAGAGGATTTAAGGAGTTGGTGACCAGCTACTTTTGATGGCATGGAAATAGTAAACATCATATATCCAAATATATTGTATTCTCATATGTAAAGAAATTAATCCTTTAACAGTGAAGACCCAAGGAAAAGGTTTTTGACAGATGTGAATAACTACTCAGGGATATAACAGAAAGTTAAATATTTACTTAAAATACTATTAGTTTAGGTATAAATACATATTTAAAAATAAAATTTAGTTTAGTGGTAGCATAGCTGTGTAGCATTTTTAAGGCCATGGGTTGGATTCCCAGCACTGGGGTAAAAAAAAGTGAAAAAAAAATCTCATATTACATATATTAATGTTAAGACCATTTTGGAAACTTACTCATACTTTTTCAATGCTTGTCATCACTAGAGAAACTCTGTATCTTCTCATTACTTGAACATATTATTTTCATATTTAATTGCTCAAGATGCTATTTTTTTGAGTGTATCTAATGCTGCCAATTTCAAGTTTTATATGAAGCCACAAGTACCATATGTTGTTTGTGATCATGACCACGTAACCACTTTGGTTTTTTATTTATTTATTTATTTTCCTTAAATTCTTCTATTGGTACATTTTATTGGTACATTAAATTCTTTTATTGGTATATTTAGGTATACAATACATTTACATTTATCATTGGGAACTTGTACCTTTACATGATGTATCTTGGAACCACTTTGTTTTAGAGAAGGTCTCACTATGTATTTCAAGCTGGCCTCAAACTCACAGCAATCCTCTTGTCTCAGCCTCCCAAATTCTGGGATTACAGCCATGTGCCACCACACTGGGCAGAATATTGTACTGTATTGTTTAGAGTGATTTTTAAGTGGCATGAATATCATGTCTAATATATGTACTAAAGTTATAAACTTGGGTATTTGTGTTTAGTTCACCTTTTAAAAAATCAGTTGTTATACTGAGATCCCACCTCACTCCAGAAAGAATGGCTGCTATCATGAAATCAACCAATAACAAATGCTGGCGGGGCTGCAGGGAAAGAGGAACCCTGCTCCACTGCTGGTGCGAGTGTAGACTGGTGCAACCACTGTGGAAATCAGTGTGGAGATACCTCAAAGAACTAGGACTAGAGGTCCCATATGACCCAGCTATTCCCCTGCTGGGTGTCTTCCCCAAAAGAATTAAAAGTATCATACCACAGTGATATATGTGCACCCATGTTTATAGCAGCACAGTTTGTAATAGCTAAAGCTTGGAAACAGCCCAAGTGTCTATCATCTGGAAACTGGATAAAGAAGATGTGGTTTTTTTATATAATGGAGCACTACTCAGCCATAAAGAACGAGAAACTAGAGTCATTTATAGCTAAATGGATGCATATCAAGGTCATCCTCTTAAAGTGAAATAAATAGGACACACATGTGTAAATACCAAATAGTTTCTCTAGTGTGAGAAACTGAAAGTGTAAATAAGGATTAAAATGATTAAAATGAATAATTGATAATTTGAAATAAGAAAAAAGGTCCAAAGAGGGTAGGGGTGAAGGGAGGGGAAAGGGAAAGGAAAGAAGGGAAAGGAAAAATTATGAGAAAAGAAAATGGAAATGATGTCTATGTAAATAGGGAAGGGTACAGGTGGGTGAAGGGCGCACAGGTAATGGGGAAAAAATAAGAATCAAGATACATATACAGGTACAAGCACCCAATGATAAATGTAAACGTACTGTATACCTAAAATGTACCAATAAAAGAACTTAAGAATTTAAAAAACAAAACAAAACAGTTGTTAGGTAATCTCTGTAAGCACTGCAAACTGGGTATTATACCTTGCCAATGAGAAACTAGTATTCTAATAACCCTAAGAGCATTATATTTGAGTACATACAATAAAAGCATATACTTCTGAGCCCTTTCTTTCTGATTAGTTATTGGAATGGTAGATTTCACCCAGTTCAGACACCTCTTTAGCTTGAGTGTTTTGTTTTTTATAAAGAACTCTGCAGTGTAATAATGCTGTATAGACACACGAGTCTTTAGAAATGTTCTTTGTCTTTTTACAGGGGACAGCAGTTTGCTCAGCAGATACAACAACAGAATCCTGAACTTATAGAGCAACTGAGAAATCACATCCGGAGCAGATCATTCAGCAGCAGCACTGAAGAACATTCCTGACTTGATCAGGGACTCTAGCCCAGAATGAAAGTGGTTTATGGCTATTAAGTATTCAGTGTAGGTAGTAGCCAAAACCAAAACAACAACAAAAAGCACCAAAATAATGGAGGAAAACCTCTTGTGTGTATTCTTAAAGAGCAAATCTGTTTAGGCAATAGGTTTATCACAAAGAGACTGGAACATGACTCCTTGGAAATGAATGCTCACTAGCCTTGTTAAGTGCCAGTACAGCACTTTGCAAGGTTCCATCCATTTCCAATCTTTTATCATATTTGTACATTAGACTTAATAGCAGAGTACCTTTATTGTAGTACTGTTCATTGGTGAGTTCTTTAGCTCCAAGTTACCTTAAGAAAAGTTTTTTTGAGAAGAGAGATAACGGCAAAGGTTTGCCATACTGGTTTAGAAGATATACTGGGCAGCATATCAGGAGAGAAGAAACCTTAGGTTTGATAAGTGCTCTCAGTAATGAATATGTATCATAGGTGCCAGTACTATCTTTAATGCTCCTTCTTCTGATGAGTGACAGGGAATCTTAAGGGCTGATGAAAAGTAGCATTTGGTGCAATGGATATTTTGAGAAGAGAAAAAATAGATAATGTGAATGTATAGGAAGTAAAGGTAAGATGCTCAGGTTTTTTGCACAGTTCTTAAGTAATATTGTCTGTAGTTTAATACTAATAATATTAGCATGGCCAATTATGCTAAATACATAATAAAATACATTTAGAAGTCCTTAATGGTACTGGTTAGGTCAGTGATATAACTGTATAACTTAATTATCACAATTTCTCTGGTTGTGAATTTACCTTAGAAACTACCAGATATACCTAATTAGCACACAAAACCAATGGCTTGACCCTAAGTTAAGGATATTCTAAGTGGAATTTAATTATGTGCCCATAAAAATTGATTTAAAAAAATAATTATTTAATGGGTAACAAAAACATCACTAACATAGTTTGTCCATATAATCCTCTGCTATAATTTAGCTCAGTGTATCAGTTTTAGGCGTAACCTTAATTTGATGCAATTTTTTTTTTGTCTGGGGGGGTACTGGGGATAGAACTCAGGACCTTGTGCTTGCAAGGCAGGCACAGCACCACAGAGATAAATTCCCAGCCCAATTAGATGCAATTTAAATACCAGATTTAAAAGATTTTATTATGAATTAGATGCCACATTGGTTACTGGAGGGAAATGGCGTTAGGTACTAATGGCATCGCTCTGAAAAAAATGATGAATGAGATATTTCTAATTCCAAATGGAACTTCTAGTTTATCATGAAATCACTGAGCTATATCCTCAGGCTTTTTACTTTGATATAAGGTCTTTCTAAAATTGCCCAGGCTGGCCTTGAACTTGTGATCCTCCTGCCTCAGCTTCCTGAATATTTGGAATTTTAGGTGTGTAACACAATTTTCATAGAAATGATTTTAAGGACCACACATTGTGGTTCTGATGTAGGTCCAAGGGCTTAAATTTATTTGTTTCAGGCTGGCCTAAAATTTGTGGCAATCCTGCCTCAGTCTTCCAAGCGCTACAATTATAGGCATGTGCCACCACACCTGGCAAGAGCTTAAAATTTAGAGCAACACTAGGATAGAGGTTTCTCCCCAAGCTAGACCAGCAAATGCATAAGCACCTGGGCTCAGGCTAAAATGAAGACCTGTATTAGCATATGGTTCTGGCTAGAGAAGAGCAGGACTTAAACCTGAAGCCTTCTGAAATTAAATCTCCTATAGACTATCTAAACCATCTTAATTTATATGAACTTACACTCAGCTCTTAAGTGCTTAAGTATTACACAAAATAAAGTACTGATCACATAAAAGTACTGTGATAAAAGCAAAGTTGGTCCTTAATTAAGAATTTATAATTATTCTTACCTAGTGAAAATTAGCATTTCTAGCACAATTATTTTAGACTCATTAAAAATGCTTCAGAGAGGGCCAGGGATGTAGCTCAGCAGCACAACACCAGGCACAAAGTCCTGAGTTTGATTCCCATACCAAAAAAAAAAAAAGCTTCAGAGCTGGGTAAATGCCTGCCACTCTGATGATAAGGATGATAAATTCAAGCCAAGCCTGGGAAATTTAGTGACTTAGTAAAACCCGTCTCAAAATAAAAAACGGGCTGCAGATATAATTCAGTAGGCCCTAGGTTCAGGCCCCACTCCATTACCCCCCACCTCACACCAAACTTGCAGATCAGTAAAACTGATAAGCTTCTAGTTGACTAACTAGGAAAACAGAAAATACAAATTAACCTGGAGATATAAACCTTAGTGATAATGTGCTTGCCTAGCATTTATGAAACCCAGGGTTTGATCCCTAATATCATTAAAAAAAAGTAACAAACAGATATACTACAGATCTGTAGACATTAAAAGCGTAATTAGAAACACTACTACTAACTCTAGATCTATATATTCAACAACTTAGATGAAACAGGCCAATACTTTGTAGAATACAAATAACCAAAGTTCACTGAAGACAGATATCTAAACAGGCCTATATTATATTGAGAAAATTGAATTTATAGTTAACAGCCATCCAGAAAAATAGAAAACTGCAAGCCCAGATGACTTCAATGATGAAATCTACCAAATACTTAGGGAAGAAATACCAGTTCTGTACAATCTCTTCCAGAACACAGAGGAGGGAAACATTTTCCAACTCAATTTTATTTGGCCAGTTGTACCAGATAACAAAATCAGACATCTTAAGAAAAAGCAGTTCTTTAAAACATTGTCTTTATCTGTTACTATCTTTAGAGTTAGCTATTGTTTTTACATGAAATAATGGTAACTGGTATATTTCTTCCCTTTCACTTTTCCAGTTTGTTTCTTTGGGGATATACCAACACTGATAAATTCAATTAAGATACCACCTCTCCATTTACATAGATTTCCATTCTATTCAAGCCATTTTTGTTCCTCAGGTCCCTTTATCACTTTGGATGAAAAGATCATTGCATTGCATTGCAAGCTATTTCATGAATGTCTTGATTGGTCTGATTGTATTAGCCACTCTTAAAATTATAAAGAATGCCCCCAATATTATTCTTCCCTGTGTGGAAAATATAGTTGCTATCAAAGAGAAACAAGAATGCATTAAAGTAAACTACTTCTAATTAGGAATGCCTGACTTTCATTAACTGCATTTCATTGTAGTAGCTGTTGTGTAAAACTGAACGTGTCCTTTTTATGCAAATGACATTTGTATTTAGTGTACCAAATTGTTAATCTAACTTTTTTAATATAGTTTACACAAATGCTTTCAAAGATGGCATTAGCCTTTAAAGTATGAACAATGTGTGACTAGGTTATTGTTTATAAAGAGAAGAGACTTTGTAATTAAATCAAAGTATATAGTAGATTCTCAGTGACCATTATATATTACCTTTAAAATTCGACAGAGTAAAACAGGTTCAGTCATGAGAAGATGCTTGAAAAACATAGTGCAGTGGCTATAAGTTTTATTTCATCACTTAATCAATCAGTTATTTTGGATGAATGACATACTTCAATTTTATACTGCTTGCACTTTATTTTGCACAGACATTTCATTAATTATTACTTCAATTTGAGGGGCAACCCTTCTGAATACAGCTTTCAGTCTGGACCAAACAGTTTGTCATGGCAATAAATAATTATGTATTTAAGAAAAACCAATTTTTGTGTTTGACTTAATGTATTCTACATTTAGGAAATGATACATTCTTGTTCAGTTTACCAAAATAGGTTTTATAAACTTTTGTTTTCCTAATAGTGAAACACTGTTACATTCATGTTGCACAGCTGTTTACGAACATAACTTTTATTCATGGTGTAAACAGATACGATTACATGGAGAGATAGAGGATGTATAATATTAACAAGACTTAGAATTCAAAATCAATCATCAGAAGCTTGGAATATGTGTTATGAAAATAAGGAGTTTATTTTTCAAGGGAAAACCCTGGAGCTTTAAGCTTAAAATTAGAAAATTATTTGGCATCTTAGTTAAAAGTTAACTGAGTAGTCAACAACCTACGAAATAAAACCAATTCTGATCTGCTCAGTTTCTGAAAGTTAGACACGTGACAATACAATAATTTTGAAAACAAGTGTTAGCAAATAACCAGGTTACAGAGGGACTACACCAGTTGTTTTAAACAAATCTTTTCTGTTGACTATGAAAAAAATTGAAGTTAACTGAAATATTTCTAAATAAAAGTATTATGAAAATTCTGAAGTTCTAAGAAATAATTGTATTTTCTAAATGGAAGTCACCAAACCAAGGCCTATAGCCCAATTGTTTTTATAAACATCACTGCACTTTTTTGCCTATTTGTGCTGTAGGAAATTTCAAAGATCATGATTTGCCTGCAAAAGCCTAAGATATTTGGTATCTTGACCCTTTACAAAACAAATTTGTTGACTTCTATTTTACTTACTTCCTAGGGACAGACAGACTCAAATATGATTCTGGAGAACAAAGTTTAATGATCATCTAAAATGAAATATATGTAGAAAATTCAGAAATGTTCACTCAGAATACTCAAGATAAAATCTGTACTTTCCAAACATTTAATAATTTTACGTGTTTTACAGGCAAGAAATTTAAATTATACTTACTTTTGCTACTGATTTCATCCTTTCACAAAGATGATAAAAATACAGAAATAAAGCAGTTCTCTAAAACTAAATGAAAACATTACACTGGAAATTTTCTTTAGCTTTCAACTTTAATGGCTGAAGATACCACACAGACTTGTGCAATGTCATCATATTCGTATGTTCTCTTTAAGAATGTGTCTGTTAGTCTTAAGCCGGAGACGCTCTATTGAGAGAAAGATACGGGCTTCAATTTTCATTCATTGGTAATTTTCAGTGAAAATATGATTATGATATAAGACCATAAATTAGCACATACTACTGAAAAAGAACATACTTGTAGTCCTTGTACTGAAGACAGCAGAGTAAGGGCAAGGCAGAGAGAGGAACTTGGGTGCAGCTTTCCAAGCTGTCTTCCTGAAATACCGCACCAGTGGATAGAATTGGTATTATACATTTCCAAAACCAGATCCATAGTCCTTTCACTGCCAGAGGAATCAGAATAACAGGAATAAATCTTGTTCACTGCATAGGGAGATACTGTGCTATTTCTTTTACTTTTGTCAGTAAATTTGAGTGTCTAGGAGAATAAAAATGAGAAGACTGAAAATCTATTACATTAATTTCATTTCACCTCAGACAGAACAAGAAAATGAAGAGATGGCATCTCTCTTACACCTTAAAATGGATTCAGACTAATCTGCCTGCAGGAGATCAGTCTTCTGGTTCTATCATTGAGCCCTGGTTCCTTAGTGCTGGTTTGTTAGTGGCTTTGCCATATATCTGGGAAACTTACAGACACTGTGTCTCTTTGTTGCTATGTATTCTTACCGTTTCTATTGGCTACTCTATAGGACAGAGTCAAATAGCCTGGTCTAGTGCTTTCAATAACCTATGTTCCTTGAGCATTCAAGTAACTTAGAAAATACTATTCATGGTTGTTCACTGTTATTACTCACCACAAGAAAAGTTTTCTGCTTTTAAGAGACACCATTAGTACAGCTTAAACGTGGTAAGTTTTCAAATGTTTTAATGTAAGTATGTCAAGAGGCTGTGATAATGGGAGATCATCTCCTACTCTACCACCATTCATGGCTACTTTCAACTCTTTTAGTTCTCATAGTTGGCTCTATATTTTAAAATATTTATTTAAAGTTTAATTTACTGCCTTTTTAGACATATTGATGTTATACTGCTTTTATGTCTATTTCCCTAACAAACATTTGAAATACCCTCTATGTGCCAAAATCAGGCTAGATGCACTACATGAATTTTCTCATTAAATCCCATAAAAACCCATTAATTTGTATATGTTGTATGTATGCTGTGTCCATGTGTCTCTTGAGGCGGGGGTGTTGTGTCACATTTTTATAGATGAGGAAACTGAAGATCTAAGTGCTTTTAGAAACTTCCTTAAATCACCAAAAATTAAAGTGAATGCCAAAGAAATTAACTTAAAAAATTTATAGTGGATTGTCATTTGGTCAATAAACAGATTTGCTATACTTGAAAAAACACAAACAAAACAATCCCTACCACACCCAGATGCACAGTATCTTTGCCTTAGACGGCTTGTTTAGTGAGCACGTCTGATGTGGCAGGTGCTTCATTTACAAAGCTGGGTAAGTCGTGTCCCTTCTTTTGAATGATTCATAATCCAGTGAGGGAGAGACTAAAAATTACAGCAATATACAGATGTTACTAAAAAACTAAATTAAAAGTTGCTACCACAGAGGACTGATTGATTGTGCTTGGGAGGGTCTAGGTAGCTTCATGTAAGTAGGTATTTCTGTAATTTTGAAGGACGAATGTTTCTTATTTTTCCAATGCCAAAAAGTTGGAATGGATATAGAATTAAAAGGATTACATATTCATGCATAAGAGTTGAGATTTATCATTACAATATTATCAAAATATCCCTACTAATCCTATACATCAAATAGTAATACAAATACTAGCAGAAGTAATAGATGAGACTGGAATTTAATTCTAGGTGTTCCTTAATTCAAAGCCCATGTTCTTTGCTTCCTAAGAGGTAGATTATGTTTTCCCTTTACTATCACACAGTTCCAACCTGTGATTATCTCATGTTAAATTCATAAACAAGTTTTTGATTACTTAATATGAAATACAGCTCAGGTACAAGTATGCCCCAGAAAAATCTATCTCACTACTTTTAATCTATTATTATTCTAAAAGAGTCAGTTCATGTTTTAGTAATTGGACGTGTAAAACAATGAAAAGAACATGGATTTAGATCGATATCAAGTACATTTGGTATTTGGTTCAGCTTCTGGCCCCTTTTCTATCTAAGCTTGAGAAAGTCATTTAAACTTTGAGTTGGCTTTCTCTTCCATAGAATGTGAATAATTAAAATCTATCACATAAGGTATGATAAATGAAATAAGTACAGAAAATGCCTAAAATAGGTCTTCAAAAATATGTAATATACAGATACCAGGTAAAGTACTTTGCGGTATTTAGACAATATCAGAGAAAGCTATATATTAAAGGAAATTTAAAAAGACAGAATATTCAAAAGATCTAAAAGTTCTTTTTTGGGTTTAACATCCATCTACAAACACTGGCATTACCTGCAGTTTGTTATTTTACAAGTAATATGGAAAGGTTCTTCTAGGTTTACAGTGTCTGGGATTGCCTCCAGAGACAACCTAACATCTCCATAACCTGGAGCCTAAGAAAACAAGCAACATAGTTAAAATATATTTATTATAAAATCTTTCTCTCTTAGTGAAGATACATCAACACATTCACTCAATAGACATGGGTCTGCAAGTTGATGTTCTGAGAAAATAGTTCTGATTCATTCTTCCTTTCCCTCACTCTAACCTCTTTCTGTTACTACCTGTGGAACACCCTGAAGACCTGGACTGGTTTTGTTATAATTACTCAAGGTTCAGTAGAATTAAGATGAATTTTATAAGTAATTAGTAAAATTCCAGGGGACCTAATCTCAAAGGATTTTTTTCTTTTTGGTACTGAAGATCAAACTCGGATCCTTCTGCTTGCGAGGCAGGCAGTGGAGCCACTGAGCTAAATCCCCCGCCTGGGTTTTCTTTTAGTGGTAATGTAGCTTCTACATACATAAATGTAAACGGGCAATGTTCCTAAGGAGACAAAGGGAGCTCATTTTCGAATAAGACAAGAAGAAAATCGTATTTTTCTACAAGACACATGGGCAAGAATGGAGGAGAAACATCAAGACTTAGAACATGTCATGGCAGAATGATGACTAACTGATATATTTTAAAGTGGACTCAGTGATCACCTTTTTTTTGTTTGTTTGTTTTGTTTTTGGTACCAGGGATTGAACTCGGGTCCTTGCGCTTGCGCAGAGTGATCACCTTTTAAAAAAATCACTGCCTCAAACAGAAAAAGAAAATAAATTTTAGAGCTGGGCATGGTGGTATACACCTGTAATTCCAGCACTACAGAAGCTGAGGCGGGAGGATTGCCATGAATTCAAGGCCAGCCTGGGCTACATAGAGAGTTCAAGGCCAGTCTGAATTATATAGTGAGACCTTGTTTCCAAAAAATTTTCTTTCAGAGTATGTCAGAACAGGTAATATTCATTATAAAGGGAGAATCCTGAAGCAAATTCTCACTAGCAAAAGAAACAAAGGCCCAGCTATCCCTATTCTTGGGAGAAATTAGGTAAAATATCCCACCAATACTTACACAATAACTTTACTGCAGCTCACCCGAGCTTCAGATGTGTCAGATTTTTAACATTAAAAAAAGAAATGTATAAGAAATGTAGGTGAACACAGGAAGTCCAAACATTTTAGGACATTGCAAAAAAGAAAATCTTGATGCGACTGAAGTCATATATAATGAGAACAAATTACCAAAGGAAGGAACAATTGTTAAGCTGCTGTTTGATAAAGTTAAAAAAAACACATTTAAGGATAAACTAATATTTGAATACTTTTCATTCATTGCAATACTAGTTTTCTACCTAGAGATCAATGAAACTATTAGTCTTTTCTTCTCTAGTCATATTGTTGCCAGATTTTTAGTGATAGACCTAGGAACCCTTAAGTGCTTTAAATGCCTTCTCACCACATACCATACCCTCCACAGAAGATTTTCCTGACTCACCATTCTTTGAAGTTGGCTGGTTTGTAACCTTCCCCTTTCACCTAGATTTGTTTTCCATACTATATCCAATTTTCCGATTACTGTTACTCCTTTAATGATGCCTGCTTTTTCTGCAAACTCCTTCTTGGGTTTTAGACAATATAAGTACTGGCGTGTATCCATTGGCTGCAGATATGCTCTTGACCCAAATGTGGACACACTGAGAGGGGTAGAGATAGAGATAGGTGAAAATTCTTCAGCATCTTTTGAAAGACAAGCCATGGCTGTGATAGTTCCTTTTGGATAGAAACTGGGTGATTTAACATGCAAAGATCTAGAATACATGAGGTCAGAGCTCTCAACACAAATAAAAAAGACTTGTACTGAGTACTTATTCTTGTTTAATTTTTTTTCAGTAAACGTAGAAAATATTCCCCCCCCCCCAATTTTTTAGACAAGAATCTTGCTATGTAGTTCAGGCTGGCCTTGAACTCGCAGTGGTCCTCCTGCCTCAGCCTCCCTAGTGCTGGGATTACAAGTGTGCGCCACCGTGCCACCACAACTGGCTAACTTGGAAAATCTTGGACGTGCATCAGGTAAATGAAAAGTACAATAGGAATCAGAACCTTAAGTATCTTGTCCCTTTTCTCTAAAATTATTTTAAAAATAGAATAAGAAAAAAGGGTCGGGGATTCAGCTCAGTGGTTCCGCTGCCTGCCTCGCAAGCGCAAGGACAGGAATTCAATCCCCGGTACCGAAAAGAAAAGAGATACTTAAAAAAAAAAATTTAGTGCTATGGATTGGACCCAGGGTTTCACACATGCAAAGGCAACTGCTCTACCATGGAGCTACACTGAGAAGTACAATTCTAAACTAAGTAATGATTTTTAAAATAAACTAAAAGATCTGGAAAAGAACAGACAATTGTTTTCCTTAGTAAAAGAAGCTATGGACTTTTGTGTATGTAATTACCATAATATAACATAAACTTTTAAATTTTGATTAAGAAAATTAGGCAGTTTCCCCAGCTATTACCCCATCTATATTAATGTCAACACTACATTTATTTGTTCGTCCTTTTCTAAGTTAGTATAGGAAGACAAAACAATTAAAATAATCTATTCCTGCTTCCCCTCATTTTTCTTTTGTTACAGGATTTCTCTATGTAATATAGTTAAGCCTTAAAACTTGCACTCCTCCTGCATCAGCCTCCCATTATAGGACTGTGTCACTGTGCCCAGCTTAAAATTCCTATGTCTACTCCTTTTTTTCTTGAGTAGCATTTCTTTTTCAAACTCACATTCACCTAACCTGACTTGCTAGTCTTTGTTTCTATGTGGAGAGTGGGATGAATAGGCAGAGCTAAGGTATTTGTAGGAGAGTGAAACCACTGTTTACAATATAGTCAAAACACACAGTATGTATAACACATACAGTCAACTAATGTAAACTATTAACTTAAAAGACGAGTATCAGCAGGGCTTGGTGGTGCAGGCTTGTAATCCCAGCACTCTGGGAGAAGTTAGCCATTTAGGAGAATCCAGTGTCCAATTAGGAAATAATAAATGGGATGGGAATGTAGCTCAGTGTGAAAGCCTTGGGTTCAATGCCCAGTACTGCAAAAAACAAAAAAACAAAACAAAACAAAATCAATATGAGTCCATTACTTGTAGTAAGAGAACTCTTTCATATGAATTTTTCTGTGACTTAAAACTTTTTTTAAAAAAGCAAAGTGTTTCCAGGCATGGTGGTAAAAACCTGTAATTCCAGCACTTTGGGTGGCTAAGAGAATCACAAGTTCAAAGCCCAGCCTGGGCAACATAGTGACTTAGTGTCTTGGTTACTTTTCTCATTGCTAAGACAGAATACCCAACACTGAAAGTTAAAAAAGGAAAGGTTTATTGTAGCTCATAGTTTGTAAAAGTTTCAGTTCATAGTTGGCTGGCTCCAAGGCAGGGCGGCATGGCAAGGAACACTGTATAGGAGAAACAATTCATGGCAGGCAGAAGCAGCGAAGTAGCGAAGCATCAACAGCAGCCTGCATCTCCCTTTTATTCCTTCTAGGCTACCCACCCTTTGGGTGTGGCCACCCACACCCAGAGCTATGCCAAACCAATCAGTGAACTAATTTAATAATCACACACCTTAATCCCAGCATCATACACCCTAGATCCAGCCTTCTCTGAAAAGTCTCATCTGTGACCACATGAGCTTTAGGGGACGTCTAGACACAAGCCATAACACTTAATGAAACCCTGTCCCAAAGTAAAAAATAAAATTTTTAAAAAGTGCTAAGGATGGAGCTCAGTGCAAAGATCCTGGGTTTGATCACTGATACTGTCAAAAATCAAAACCCAAAAAACCCTACTACCACCAACAAAAATCCCTAAAGTCTTACATAAAATAAAATAAAATAAAAAAAAATTCAAGAGTAATGGAGGTTAAAAAAGCATGCATCTTTTACAACAGTATTTCATAATTAATACTTACCATTCTCCAGCTTGGTTGACTGAATTTAATTCTGTTACACTGTACATTATAGATGGCTCTAATGACACTTTCTCCATGAACATGGGTGAGGTTGTAATATTCTGAATCTGGGCTTCAAGAAATACTTCATCAGTCTGATGAAAAAAAATCCACCAAAATGTCATGGTACTTAAAATATTTACCTCAACAAATATCTATGTGAAGAAAAATTATTAACCACCAATGTGATTAGTTCATGCCTGAAAATCAAAGTTATCATAATTAATGCAAGAAAAGAAATCTTCATCTTAACATAATTAATAGGCAAAGTCAAGTGTTAGTCAACTGAAACCTTGGTCAAACAATGGATGTGGGATAAGAATGTATTAACATCCAAAAATATTTGCTTAACTGGAATGTGATTCACAAAACTCCTAAATCTACTAGTAAGATGCTATGACTAACTTTAGTATGATGAGTATACCTCTACATCTATAATTTATGTTATGATAAAATAATTATATATTCATTATAATATTACAGTATAGTATGATTTCAACTGTCATACTACTTCAACTTAGGTAGTCTAGTACTATTAGTACTATCAATAATCTATTTTATAATCTGGACATTAGTGATTTCTTGGTGCATTTTAAATGTATATTCAGGGCTAAAAAAGAGTAAGTCACCGGGCATAGTGGCACATGCCTGTAATCCCAGCACTGAGGAGACTGAGGGAAGAGGATCACTGCCAATTTTAGGCCAGCCTTGTCTACATAGTGAGTTCAAGGTCAGCCTCAACTGAATTACATAGTGAGACCCTATCTCAAAAAGCAAACAAAGAATATGTGAATTGTACTGATAGTCTCAGAGCTTTTAAGTCAAGCAAAAATATTTAGTAGCTTTAGTGATAAAGATTTAAAAACTGATGTTATTCAATAATAATTCAACTACTGGGTAATTTAAATAATTTTATATGAATTGGCCTGGTGTGGTGGCACACACACTTGTAATCCCAGTACTCAAAAGAGGGTGAGGTGGAAGGATCTCCTCGAGTTCAAGGCCAGCCTGAACTACATAGTGAGACGCTGTCTCAAAAAAACAAAACAAACAATTATTTAAAATAAATTTTTGAAGTTTCCTGGTTATTTATGCTAAAAAATGTGTTCTTCTGCCTTTTGGTTATTATTTTCTTCGTATTACTGAAAAAATAACAGCTAACTTCTTTTTTTTTTAAACAAATCAACATAAAAAATGACATAACAGGAGTATCCAAGAACCACTTTTTCATATACATATATATTTAAAACATGTGTGTGTATATACACATATAGATACACAGGTAGACAGACAGGGGTAGCTGGATACCCGTCGGTAATGCATTCCGGAACTTGTGATGAGTGCCAAAACCCATGAATTGCAAACAAATTTTCCCCCCAAAGAAATAATGTGATTATAAATGATCTGTGAAAGCTCCTTAGAACTTTCACATTTTACTGGGCTAATATTAAGTAATGAGGTTGATTTGTAATACAGAATTTTAAAAGTAAAGAGACATGTATTTAAAAAGCAATTTTTTACATCTTCAATTCCTGGCCCAGTGCTGAAACATATTTTTTCCTGTCAAAATGTGACAAGTAGCAGGTAAGTTGACTTCTGAACCCAGAGAGGACTGAGGTATGCCTGTGTACACACACACACATATACACACACACACACACTCTCACACAAATAACACAGAAAATAAACATCACCTAAAAATTGGGGATTTACAGGCTTTTCATATCACTAAAGGCAGAAAATGGAAACTGTGTACAAAAATATAATGAAGGTATAATTTAGTATGCCTAAAATAAAGCAGACTCTCAGTGCTCAAATGGTAAGTGCTCAAATGAAAATAGAAATACAATGATTTATCAAAACAAGATACTATTTAAGGCATTATTGTTACTTTAAAAAAAAATAGGTAATTTATATCCCATAAATCCATTGCTTTTAAAAACAACCACAGACCCACATTTCCATTTAAGAAATACAATTTTCTGCATAAATTTAGGAAGAGCTTGGGTAAAATGATAAAGAAACAAGCAACATAATGGAAAATCACGTTAGTTTGAACAGTTAGTAATAAGTAATTTGACGTTTGAAAATAAAGACAAGAATTTAGTGCTAAGGTTGTGGACATTATTACATAAAATATATAAGCGAATGCTTACTGTAAATAGAAAATTGAAAAAAAGATTTTAGCCAACTTGGAAAAACTTGCTTTTCTTCTCCTTTCATTTATCAAAAGGCCCTCTTTACCTGATCCAGAATTAAAACTAAAACCACTGCCTATACATCTGAAAATGAATTTTATAGTCTACTTAAATAATTGAAGGACAGGAGGGTATTCTACAGCAAATTGTTTAAAGTCCCAGTTATTTTAAATAAGCTTAACATGCTTCTTTTAAAAACACCTTAAGAAAAAAACACTAACACTGTGCACAGAATTGTTTCAACATGACAAGTGAACCTTTGATCTAATTTTTCCTACATAAGACAATTGATATAAAAATATATTCAAATTATTTAGTTTTTTCTGAATTCACATAGGTGATATTCACAACTAACTGTTTTTCCACTATGTTTTGTAGATAGATTATTAGGCAGAGTCAAAAAGTGGTAAGAAAAGGATATAAATTTATAATAAAAAAATCAAATTACCACAGAATTGAGGTCACTCTAATGGAAAAATAAAAAAGAATAATTAGAAAAATCAGAGTTAAATGTTAAAGAAAAAGAATAACTTAAAATGCATTTCTGCATTTTTTAACTTACTAAGACAGATTAGTAAACAAGAAAGTAAACAGGAAGCAACATAAAGAAATATGACAAATTGCTTCTCTAAAAGGTGAAACTTCTAAGATTAAATGACAATGGAATAGAGAAGAATACTACAGCTGAATACTCAAAGAGAAGAAAGTAGTGAAGGGTGTATTTTGGGGCAGTTACCTATATGCCTTACTAGTTCTCTAAATTCTTTGCTATATTGTAATTCTTCATAAATAATTGGAATGGATATATACTATTCCCAGACTGAGAATAGACATATATTATACAGCTTTTCTTACATTTATATAATAATGGAATCCTTTCTAAAAAGAGTTATCTTGAGTGATTAGAGTTCCCTGGACCACATTTCCAGAAATGCTGGACTAGACCACATTAGACAATTGAAGGTTTGCCTTTCTGTTTATAGATTTCAGTCTTTTTATATTTTAATCTACTTATTTATCAAGGGCAATGTCAAGTGTGACCTCCTTCATTAAGTTCATAGTTGAAAATAATTTTCTACCTGTGTTCCCACAACATGAGTACAAGTCACAATTTGGTGTGCATGTAATGTTAATATTGTAGTTATGTCAATCTCCAATGGATGAAAGTTCTCTGAGGAATGAGAACATGAATCTTGGCTTTTTTCACATATTAGTAGCATTATCAAACACAACATCAAAAACATGTTTGAGATGTATATGAGGCTACGAAGAGTTGTTACATGATCACTATAGCAGAGTAATGAGAGAATCTGCTTCGTACTACTGGCTTAGCACCATTTGTTTTCCTGACAGGTAATATTGAGAATCTCAGAGACCCTAAATGTTATTTGTTCACTCTTGGTTTTTAAAGACATACTTATTTTCTAAAGTTCAGAATTTTAGTAAGCATTTTTTAGTTGAAGTTTGTGGGGCAAGTTTAAAGATTATATTGAAATATAATATTAACTGAAAAAGGTAACAAACAAAATAGTCACTATGATTATCAAAACAGAATGTTATATATAAATGTATAAAGACTAAAAGAATATAGATAGATTAATGTAAAAATTACTTGGTGTGGTGGAAATGTGGTTTTTTTTCTTCAAGGACAGCATGTCACTTCTGTAATATTTAAGAATAACTAGCCATTTGAAAAACTATTTGCAAATCACTCTGAATATTAGTATTTAAAACACTACTTACAGATATGTATATGTCCTATATTTTTAACATAGAAAACCTAATGCAGTTTTAATATGTTCCTCCCAGGTACCAATTACAGAAAATCACCCTCACAATCCCCTTTGCTTTTAAATGTCTTAATATATATGTTCTAACAGAATAGTTAACATTCTTCCCTCATACTATAAATGAAACCCTTTTCAGCAAAATGATAAATTAGACCATTTAATATTCACCAGAGTGAACAGCTATATTAATCAACAATATGTTACTAATAACAAAAAAGGTAAAATGAAGATGTAGTATTCCAAATCACCAATCCTCAAATAAAAACATCAACTCTTTAACCATCCAGTAATCTCTCTGTACCCTCTCATCAAATATGTATGCTCTTCACAATGTACTTAACATTCCACATCATTTGTAATTCTGTTTTGGAATGCCTTCATCACTCTGACACTTGTGTGTTCACAACATGTATTCCTTCTAGACCTCAATGCAGTTCTGCTTTCTCTTCCATGCAGTTTTTATAGATCTCTCCAAGTTCTCATTCTAAGAGCTTTTTTGTGTGTTGGTACTGGAAATCGAACTCAGGACCCTGTGTTTGCAGGCAGGCCCAGCGCCACTGAGCTACATCCCTGGCTCATGCCAAGATCTTGTAGTTCATGTTTTTTTATATCATTCTCAAGACTCACTGTGTACTGTCCTGGGTAATTTTATTACCATATGCATTTTTATTTTCTTCTAATAGGTCTTGGCTTCACAATAGGTTCCTTCATTTTGACAGCTAAGTAACTCTAGTTGTTAATACAAACTTTGCACTGAATGAAATCTCAAGTGCTGATGGGTAAAACTACCTATTGAATTTGACACATGACTGCAAATTTTTGATTATATGGTTTCAAAGTAATAGAGATATAATTTTCTTCCAAAAATACTATATTTGAATATTTTTGAATTTGTCACTGTGGCATGAAACATAAGTTTTGGAGACAAAGGGGCTGTCAAGAGATCTGATTTGCTGGGCATGGTGGTGCAGGCCTGTAATCCAGCACTCAGGAGGCTGAGGTAGGAGGATTGTGACTTGGAGGCCAGTGTAAGATACAGAATGAGTTTAAGGTCAGCCTGAACTATGAAGCAAGCCTCAGCTAACAAAACAAAACAAAACAAAACTCATTTTCTATAGCTCTAGAATATAGATTTGGGGGAAAAAATTCCAAACAATAAATACTTTTTTCTACGTCTGCTTTATCTCTTTTGTTAAGATGCAAGATAGCTTATTTTCTTTTTTTATTTTTTTCTAGTGCTGGAAATTGAATTTAGGGCCTTGCCAGGCAGATGTGGCATCATTGAGCTACATCCCCGTTGATTATCTTCTATTCTAAAAGGGATTTTTTCTCTATTTTTGCCAATGTTGGGTCTCACAAGGAGATTTTCAAGCCATTTAGCAGACTCAACAACCTAACTCTGGCTAGCACACTGACTTCCTAGGAAAAAATTTAATGTACTGAGCTTCACTTGTCACTGTTTTTCCCTCAGAATATTAAATCTAGCTTTATGACTTCAATTTCTGTAATATATGAAAACAGTGTAAAAATTCAACAGATTGTGTTTTTAAGCAATAACAACACCATTAAATGAAGGTCATTTAATGAAAGAGGTGAATGCCTTATAATGCTAACAATGAGAACAGAAATCAAAACATACTGATTACATGTAGGTTGAAGATAGCAGATTAAAATGAAATTACTAAAATTTAATTATTTATAATTGAAATTTGTGCTCATTTTTCTTCACAATCATATCAGAAATTTATTTCATTATGGTAAGAAATGTAACATCTCATGTTTTTAGATTATTAACATTTAATATTATTTAGATTAATAACACTTAATTTAGAATCCCATTCAATGCCCAATACTTACCTCTGCATTATAAAATTTAGTTTTCACATCCAATGGTTTGAGAACCTGGGTAGATAAAGCATATTAATCAGGAAATTCCTATAATTTGACTATTAATCTTTGTTGATTTGTTTCAGATGACAGGCTTAAATTTGTTTTTTTTTTTTTTTGGTACCAGGGATTGAACTCGGGACCTTGTGCTTACAAGGCAGCCGCTGGAACCACTGAGCTAAATCCCCGGCTGACAGGCTTAAATTTGTCAAAGCTATTTTCCAATTTAATTATTAAAAGACTTTTTAATGGGTATGCAATATACTTGGGCAAAAAAGAAACCCTAAATGAACTTTTTTTGAAAAAGACTATCATCATTTCTGGATTGGGTGATAGTTACATGGGTGCTGTCTCCTAATAT
Organism: Heterocephalus glaber; assembly: GCF_000247695.1. Next base: position 4,225,407 of record NW_004624815.1, read on the forward strand.
TTTATTAAACATATTTTACATATTTTATATGCATATTTCATAAAAACTTCAAAAATCAAATGTTTTATTTTGTTTTAAAAGGCATTCATATTACCGATGCAGCAAAAGACCAGTGAAGTTATTTTCCTATTGACAGTACTTTTTTTCCCACTTTTAGAGTAATGAAAAAAATACATATGTAGCTTCATATGTAGATCTATAAGTATATTGCTATATGTGATATTCTTTTTTTTGGAGACAAGGTCTCTCTGTATAGATCAGGCTGGTCTTGAATTCACTATGTAGCCCCAGGCAACCCTCCTGCCTCAATCTCCTGAGTGCTGGGATTACAGGTGTGCACCACCACATCGGCTATATGTGGAATTCTTATATTAACACTTATACATACATTAGTTAAACCAGAGGTTTTGATGAGTGTTAAATATCATGTCTTAATACAAAATAGTATCTAAAATTCCAGTGATTAAAAAAATAAAATAAAATTCTAGTGATTCATGGAGTCCTTCAAATGAAAGTTTGATTTACTAACCCCAGAAAATAATCTTTCATTTAAATATTTCTTTAGAAATTTAATTCTATGTACCCACTTCTTACCTGGGCTTTAGGCTTATCCCTGGTTCTAAAAGTTTTGTCTGCTTTGCTATGCTATGAAAACAAGATAATTTTAAACTTCCAGTAAAAATTCATTTGATTTCAACAATATTACACTGGAGATGAAAATTTTTTTATTTTAACTTAATTTTAGTCTGATATATTGGGTGTGATGTACACCTGTAATTTCAGCACTTGAGAGACTGAGGCAGGAGGACTACCTGGAGTTTGAGGCCAGCCAAGGCTACATAGTGAGTTCAAGACCAATGTAGCGGGACCCTGTCTCAACCCCTGCCATCTTGGGCTGGGATGCAGCTCAGCAGCACAGTATCTGACTGGCAAGTGCGAGGCCCTGAGTACAATTTCTGGTAACAAGAAAAAAAAAAAGAAAGAACAACCCAACACCCCCCAAAAATTTAGTCTGACATTGGATTACTAGTAATATGATGAATCCATGTAATGAGGTATTTGGTTCATTTGGAGCTTGTTTTACTCACAGAGAGACAGGAATAACTATACTTTCAAGAAAATAAAAGGAATCTAAAAGCTATTAATCATTGCCATATTCAGTACCTGAAATTTGAAGAATTTTCTAAAATACATTTTTTCTCCACCCTGAGTTGTATAACTCACGGCACATACCAAGCTGAAACAGAAAGATATCTTAATGATTTGCAGTCAATTTCAATTTCATTTTTCAGTAGTAAATACAACACATTTCAATTTCATTGACAAATGCGGAAAAAATTTCTTATCTATGATGTAAAACTGTAGCCAAATGAGATTAGAGCAGGAAAAATAATTCCAGTAGATATGGATATAAATACATGAACAAGAAAGCTTTTGACTAGTAAAATGAGATAGAATTTTTGGAATAGGAATAGCCATGTAGTTGAATGTAAAAGTAAGTTCATCTAAGGTAGATTTTTAAAGAAAATTTTAGGACAGACTTCTTAATATAAATACATTGGAAAAATCATTTAAGAAACCTTAAATTGAATACACAGAAAACACTAAAACAATTAACAGAAAACAAACTTGGATAAAATGCTAGGGGTTGTATGGGTGTATGGAATTTGGAAAACAATTTTTTGGTAAAGGGCCTTTAAAAGAGCAGATCCATGCTAAGTAATTATAAGGAGGTATTTATTATTGTTATTTATAACAGCAAAAAATTAAAAATAATCTAGGTGTCCAACATTAGGTAAACAAAGCACACACTACAAATGTGTAAGATGCAGTCACTGAGAAAGTCATGTTCTCAAATGTACTGATATGGCAAAATGGTCACAGTGAATTGAAAAGGATAAAACCATAAAAGTAATATAATCAAAATTTTATAAAACATTAAATTATATATACTGTATTTGTTGTGTATGTGCATATAAAAAGATCAGAAGGAAAGATATTAACATTGTAGTTGTTGTTGTACTAAGTGGTAACATTATTAGGTACTTTAATTTCCCCTTAACATTTGTGCCTGGTAGTAATCTAGGGGAACTAGAGGTATGTTGATCAAAACACTACCTGTTCTCTAAGTGCTCACAGTAAGAAGTACTGGAGGTTTTGAAAGTATATTCAAATTTGAGTTCTCTGTCCAGTAAATGAGCTGTTTAGTGTTCTAAGAGTATCAGCTCCGGGGTCTGGGGATGTAGCTCAGTGGCGCCATTGCCTGCCTGGCAAATGCAAGATCCTGAGTTTGATCCCTGGTACTGGCACACAAAAAAAGTATAAGCTCTGTAAATGAGGATTTTATACATTTATTATTATGTCAGTAAATTCAACAAATACTGACCACTGTTCTCTGTTAGGTCCTGGGGATATAGCAGGCTTCATGAACCTCACATTTTAATGGGGAAGGCAGCACTCAGTAACTAATTGGAAATATAAAATCAGTAACTAATTGGAAATATAAAATCAGTAACTAATTGGAAATATAAAAGATACAAACAACTTTTAAGTTGTAGGTACTTTACAAAAGTTAGGAAAGCCTCTTTGAGAAAGTCATGCTGCTGCTGAGATATGAAAAAAGTTAAATGGGGCTGGGGATTTAACTCAGTGGCACTGTGCCTGCCTCACAAGCACAAGGTCCTGAGTTCGATCCCTGGTACCAAAAAAAAGAAAAAGGTAAATGTAAATTATGTAAAATGCCATAGGCATTCCTCTGTATGGGAATATATTTCAAGCTAAACAGTTGGGAGATAACAAAAGTCCAACATAACTGCTGAGAGAAAGGAAAATATGACAAAAGGTTAGTAAGAATTAGGCTGAAGGAGAGCTTTGAAAAATATATACAAAGCCAGAATTTCCAAAAGGCAATAGGAGGTCACCAAAAAGGTAAATGACTTACCCAAGATCATGTAATTATGATATCTTGGAAATCTGAACTCCAGGAATGTTTAACTCTGAAGCTCAGATCAATTACAGGAAAAAAAAAAAGGTGTATATATATACTGTACAGTAAAAATTACCTATAGCAGAGCTTTCCCCCAAAATTAATTGATCAAAAAATTAGCTATTATTTGTACTTAATATATTACCTACGTTATATGCTGTAATGGACACAAAAAAGAGAAGCAAGAGATGATAGTGGAGATAAAGCAAAGGAGATAACATATTTGTCTTTCTTACTCCAAGAAAAACAGAGCACTCATATTTAAATACATAACCAGGCCAGGAATATAAAATACAAAGTTTGAGACTGTTTTTCACATCTTGTCTTAACTTTGGTTCTGTATTTCTGATTTCCCAAGCAGTGTAAGTACTCAATTAAATATAACACCAAAAAAATTGTCAATTTAAAAACAAATGCTATGAAGAGCAGTTGCTGGCATTTTAAAAAGTAATAAAATATTCTTTTAGTCAGTGTTGAGTTTTAAACATTGACTGGGCTTTTAATTTTCAGATAAGATTGTTGATGCAAAAATTAAACTGGCCAGGGATTTAGCTCAGTGGTTTCGCCGCCTGCCTTGCAAGCGCAAGGGCCCGAATTTGATCCCTGGTACCAAAAAAACAAAACAAAACAAAAATTAAACTAACTACGTAATGCTAAGTTTGATTTATTTTTCCTATAAAACAAACATTTTGTTTAAAATTTGTTTCTAATAAACATATAAAAATAGAAAATAAAATTCCTTTTGAAGTGAATTCTTGGGTATAAGGATAAGTAGACAACAAGAATGTCAAGTAAAGGCATAAGTGACAGTCTTTGAGAACAGCTAAAATTAATCCTTACATATGTGTTCCAATTTCCTTTACTTCGTGGTGTATGACATCATCAATACAACAATCAGGTTTAAGTTCAGCCACTGCAGCATTGGAAGCTGAAAGATTTAAACGCTGAGAACTTGTCTGAAGATCAGCCTTGAAAGAAAGGGGGGAAGAGATCCAAATGAGATTGGTTATTATAGAGTATGGATGGTTTTGGTTTGAAAGAATAGGGGGGATAAGAACAAGGAAGTAGGAATGAAAGGAGAGCAATACTTTTCTGTGTAAACCTTTCTGTATAGTTCTGATGCTTAGACCTATGGCAGTGCCCCCCCACAAAGAAATAATTAACCTGCAAGAATTTAAAATGGAATGGATAGTTAATATATGAACCTAACTATTACAAATGAGAAACACAAGTACAGTAAGGGAAAGAGAAAGAAAAAAAAAGAATTAATCTAAGTAAATTTAGAACATAAAATCCTGGCTGTAGTCTCAGTCAAAAGACAAAAACGGTATACAAATATTGTGCTCAATTGTTGTATTTGTTTTCATACGGGTTGAGGTAACAGTTCTGAAACTGTTGTATTAGAACTAAACAAAAAAATAAGGAAATGAGGAATGTTGCAAATGAAACGTTTGGTGTTACATTAGAATCATATAGTTTGAACATATAGTTTTAAAATATATATGCAGATGAATTTTACCAGAACAGATTAATGTATGTGTGTATAACACTGAAAGATAAGTAATCATTTAAAGCAATATTAGATGCCAGAGACAAATTAATTTATTCATAGAGAATGACAGTAATATCACCAATAAAATACTACTTTCTCTAAAGTAGCACTTTCTCCTTGCCCAGTTATTCTCATTATATTCCCTATTTCCTTTTGATCATCTATTACTTTGTCTTAAACAGTAGTCTCTTTTCATCTTAGCTACTATTGCATTCAACTGTTACTTCCTTTGAAATATTTATCATAATGTATAATTACCTCATTTATGATTTTGTTCACTTGTTTCTTTCTGTCTTTCCTACTAGAAAGGGCAATGCAAGTAAGTAGTATTATCCCTACTTTATATACAACGAAAAAAAGGCACAGAAAAGTAACAGCTTCCCCAAAGTTATACAACTAGTAGGTAATGAAGCGGAGGTTCAAAATTTCTTAAGCAGTTTCAAAATTAAAGAGGAAAAAACTAAAAAAAGGAAATATCCAACCCAAAGGTTTTTCTGTCCAAAATGGTCTCTCAGTTTCTTACATCAAGTTCTTCTATCCCATTTTCTGTTAACATTAATCAAAATTGTGATGCAATTTACATATGGCCAAATGCTTTTGCCTTTATCTTTTCTGACTATTATAAATAGTGCTGTATTGAATATTTATTTGCAAATGACCAACCATATGCCAGTGCCTGTTCTAGGAGTTAGATATCTCAGTGAAAAGAAGATTAAAATTCCTACCCTGTTTTTATCTCTGGAAAGGAAGTGAGGAAGACAACTGACACTATACAAAGACTATTACAGGATGTTAGCAACTAGTAAATGTCTTGGGAGAAAAATGGCAGAATAAAGTGATAATGAAGGGCTGGCTTGGGATAAGCAATGTAGTTTAAATTGCATGGTAGGCTTTACTTTGTAAACTGATTTTGGAAAGAATAAGATTTATAAAATGGAAACAAAGTCTATGTAAATAGGGAAGGGTGGAGAGGGTGAAGGGCGCACAGGTAATGGGGAAAAAATAAGACCCAAAATACATCATGTACAGGTACAAGCACCCAATGATAAATGTAAATGTATTGTTTACCTAAAATGTACCAATAAAAGAATTTAAGCAAAAAAAAAAAAAGAAAAAAAAGAGTAAGATTTATACAGGCAGGGCCAGGGATGTGGCTCAGTGGCACTGCGCCTGCCTGGTAAGTGCAAGATACTGAGTTCCACCCCCAGTACCACCGGAAAAAAAAAAAAAAAGATTTACACAGGCAGAGAGGAAAAGAGAAAGGGGGGATTATTTCAAGTAAGATGAATAAAGCTGGGAAAACATAACTGTGAAAGCTCAAGATGTCTTTAGAAGCCATGGAGCTCTTGGTATACTTAAGGGGTTCATGTCCATGAGTAGAGGAAAAAAAAAAAACATCTAGACTAAGCTTCAAGACAACAGAGAAGCCTTTATATAACCACAGTATGTAGAATCATGCCTGGCATACATGTTTGTTGAATGCATGTTTGAATGATTAGTTTAGACCAGTGATTCTCCAAATATGGTTCTCAGGCCAACAGAGTCAGTGTCACCAGGGAATATGTGAGAAATGTAAATTTCTGGGAACTATGCCAGATCAAATGAATTGGAAACTCTGGGAATGGAGCCCTGGGGGTTTAAACCAGATGATTTTGATGACTTCTAAAGGTTGTGAACCACTGGTATAGACCATAAGAATTATTATTTTTAAAAGTTTATAGTACACTAATTACACAGTATTTTCTCAATAGAATCCATTTCGTTTGGTAGCATGCTAAGGTTTTCAGACTTGCTTCTGAGAATTTTTTTTGTGGTAGTGGGGACTGAACCCAGGTCCTTCATTTTACACTGAGCTACCCACAGAGCCCTTTTGTATTGTTTTATCTTGAGACAAGGTCTTGCTAAGTTGTTCTTGAACTTGTGATCTTCCTGCCTCACCTCAGATTGCTGGGATTACAGGAGTGTTCTCCATGCTCAATTGAGATTTTTTTTTTATTAAGATGACAATAAAGAAATAAAAACTTCAGATCATAGTCTACTTCCACAATTTCAAAGTTCAAAGAATAAAAAATAAAAGTTTTTTGATGGCAGAACTCTGGTTATCCAAAGAATAACTGCGAATCTTCCAAGATATCCTCAGGAAAATAAAAACAACAAACAAAATTATACAAAACTTTTATGTCAGCATAACTAGAAGGCAGCAAACATCCAAATTTCATATTACAGGCAAGCAGAAAAATATCAAACTGTCATGCTTTTGCCATGGCTATATAATTAAGAAATCTACTTCATCCAACAAAAATCCAAATAAAAAATGGGGAAAATGGGAAAGGGAAAGAGGAAAATAGCACAACCAACAGGTCCTATAGTAAGAAGCTAAGTAAGAACACAGGTAAGTGGGAAGGCAGGTATTTTGCATTATAAAAGGAAGAAATATTGGGGGTGGGTATATGCAAAGGGAAGTAATCCCAATGCTCTGGGAGGCGGAGGCAGGAGGATCCCTGTGAGTTCCAGGCCAGCTTGGGCTACATATTGAGTTCAAGGACAGCGTGAACTACATAACAAAACCCTGTCTCAAAAAACCACAACAATCGCAAGGACCCTAGTTCGATCCCTGGTATCAAAAAAAAAACCCACAGCAAGTTTATGTTCATACCACCCTGAATGTACCTGATCTTGTCTGATCTCAGAAGCTAAGCAAGGTCAGGCCTGGTTAGTACTTTGATGGGAGAAAGAAGAAGTAGGAAAAAAAGCCACAGCAAATACGACATATTGTACTTAATAACTGTAATATGAAATAATGTGACATCAATGAAACCAGGCACATCAAACTTATCAATACCCTTATCTACTCTCATTAAATGAATTTTGTTTGCTGTTACAAGATCCCATACATATCCCTGTGTCTCTGCCTGATTACTATGTTCTCTACATCTTAGTATTCTTTGAAGATTTTCTTGCATTTCCTCTTCTCCAATAAGTCTTCTGACTGATACAATCTAGTATATATACTGCCTGAGCACCTGACCGATCGATACAGTCTGCAGTGATTTTTCCCCGACTCTTTCAAATATTATGTTAACCACACATATTACAAAACTGTTTACTTCTCACTAGTCATCTTTTTTATCCAAGCTATCATAAACCTTGAGAATAAGGAAATTTGTTTCTATGTAAGTATTTTATGCCTTTAGGCATCTTTCAATGTTCATCAGTGACAATTAAAAATTCCAGCATCAAACACGCATTTTAAACCAGGAGTGGTGACAAACATGAGTAATCCCAGCTGCTTAGGAAGTTCAAGCAGCCGGATCAAAACTTCGTGGACAGCCTCGGCACTTAGTGAGACTCTGTCTCAAAATAAAATAAAAAGGGGTGGGACCGAAGTTCAGTGGTAGATCATTTGCCAAGCATGTTCAAGGCCCTGGGTTTAATTCCCACCAGTATCATGCCAAAAACCCCCCCAAAAACAGAACAAAAAACTCCAGAAAAACAAACAAATAATTTTAATGAAGTTTTTAAAACATAAAATACACAAAAATGTCACTTACTTTTACCAGTATATCTTTTACAACTTGATTACTATCATTATGAACACTGATATAACTGGAAAAGGTCTCTCCCAAAAATATATTCCTGTAAAATAAAGTAAAATTATAAGCAGAAATTCATTCAAGTTTTATCATAAATATTGTGTTTGAGCACTGCTTAATAACTTCAAGTGTAGAAAACTTACTAAAGGATAGAAATCAGGTGAAAGCTGCTTCAGCATCCTTTTATTTATAAGAGGCTGTTCATTCATTTACCTTTTCAATTTCAAAATAATAATTCATTTCAGACTTATATCTGAAAAGGCTAGAAAATGTCAAGTTTCCATTTTAAAATAACTTATGCTCTGAATGTAGAGAAGACCCAAGCTAATTCATCTTGGAGTATTTTTACCAATTTATTTTTCTAAATTATTCTAATAAAAATGACCAGTGGCGTTATTCTACAGTTTTATACTTAATACATGATTAATTTTCAAGACACTAATCAATGAACACATTCTATAAGTCTTAAAAAAAACCCTGAAAAGTTCTTTTTCTTTTTTTTGATACTGGGGATCGAACTCGGGTCTTTGCGCTTGCGCAGCAGGCGGTGAAACCACTGAGCTAAATCCCCGGCCCTGAAAAGTTCTTTTTTGTCTCAAATTTTCTCAGTTGCAAAAAGAGTGGAACCAGGAATGTCCACCTCAACAATAATCCAGAATAAGAGACAGCTAAGAATAAGAAAAGAAATAAAAAATCTAGAGCTCCTAGTTAGCTGACAAATCTGATGTCTGTTGGGAGAAAGCTGTGAGGATGTCTAAAGAGCTGTTTCTGAAAAAGACATTTAGGTAAAATAAGTTAAAATAAAAGGCATACATAGTCATTTAAAAATAAGATCTAAAGAAAGCTAAAATGCGGTCATTCTAGGAACCACTACTAACATTTCATTTTGGTATGTGTCTCTTTTTTAAAAAATTAAACTACAATCATATACTATAATTTTTATAACTTTTAAACTACTTTTATGTATGAAAACATTTTCCCATTCTTTAGTTATTTTTTGAAACATGATTTGTAATGGCTTTAACGTACTGTTGCGTGTCTTATGTGATTATATTATTCTTACCCAAAATTTTGTGGTAAAGTCAACATTTCTCCCAACATTAAAATTTCTGCACCATTTACTGTTGAAGGATCATCTCTCATCAGTTGGTTAAAGAGATCTCCTGTAGCAAGAGAAAAACATAAAATTCTAACATCTACATTTTAAATAAGTTTTCTTTACATAAAAATATAGTTGAGGAGTTATGTGTATAGCTATTGGTATAGCCTAGCATGTGCAAGAGTCTGGATTTGATCCCCAGAACCTCCCAGAGATATAGTTGGGAGAATGTCAGAATATTTTTATAATGTATAATGGCACTTAAATCTTTAATATAACAAGAACCTATCAAAAAATTCTGATCTCACAGAATGAACACATCAGAAACAAAGAAAAATGCAGATAATGAGATATACAATATACTATATAAGGCACCAATGATTCTAAGTAAAAGTCGAACACGGTGGCACATGCCTATAATCCCAGTACTTGGGAAGGTGAGGTACGAATATCACTGTGAGTTTGGGGCCAGCCTGGGTTAGATAGTACATTCAAGGTTGGGCTGAACTACCTACTGAGACCCTGTCTCAAAAACCAAAAAATTCTACGTAAAGAGAATGCTGTAACTACTTATGAAACATTTAAGGATAAAGGCACTATTTCAATAGTTATGAATATGGCGTGTCTTTACTTAAAACAAAAGGCTCTTGTTACCATACCATCAACAGTATCTTGACTTGTGGATTATAATGAGGCCTATTACTCAGATGGCTACCATTCACAGGTAACAAAGAATTCAGCAAAGTGTTAGCATAAGATTGATAAGGCTAAGTTTATTCCAAGAAAATTTCAGCAACTCAGATTTCAACTCTTCTCTTGGTCCAAATACAGTAAGCACATGCTATACATACCTGGTAGGTCTTTCTCTTCACATGTTACTGGAATATTGGTGAATAAAGTAGGCTTAGTCAACCGCATCACTATGAATTGAGAAAATAAACAAAAAACATTAACAATGTTTTGGGCTAATATTTTCAAGTCTAGCGTATTGCATTCAATTTCATATTAGTATAAAATATCTAAATATTGAATACTTCATAATATTATCCCCATGAATAATTTATAAAAATATTAGTATGTGCTGGGTGTCGTGGCACATGCCTATAATCCCAACTACTCCAAGATGGAGAATTCAAGGCCAGCCTGGGCAACTTCATAAAACTATTTCAAAATTTAAAAGAAGGGGGATGGCAGTTGCCTAGCATGCAAGAGTCCTTGGGTTCAATCCCCAGTACCACCAAAAACCAAAAATTATCAGAAAATTTTAAAAAAATTATGCAAAAACTTACACTAAAAGAGAATAAGTTTACTTTTTGTGCAACTCATACATTATAAAAATTAAATACAAGGGCTGGGGATTTAGCTCAGTGGTTCTGGCGCCTGCCTTGCAAGTGCAAGGTGCCGAGTTCAATCCCTGGTACCAAAAAAACCCAAAACAAACAAACAAACAAATTTAATACAAATATAATACATGTCATTATAGAAAAACTGGGAAAGAATTTTAAAGGTGAAGGTATATTAGGAACACAAAGGTTTATTTTCAAATTTTTATTTTTATTAGTACATATTTGCAGCACTTAATGAGCACATTCATCATGGGAAGCTGGTACATGGATGTAACACATCTTAATTCTTTTTTCATTCCCTTTCCCTCCATCTTGCAAAACAAATGTATTTCTCTGTTTCCTACCATCTATCTTTTCTTTAACTAGAGTGACTTCAATGTAAACTATCAACAAACTATTAACCTATATCAGTCTGGCACGGAAACAAGTTCAGATGCACCATTTTAATTATGAAACAAGTTTATGCCAAGATTTTTTGAGCTTTCTCACTCAATCATAATCAATGGTCACTGGAAACTCAAAAGGTTTCCCTTTAATATCAATTCTGCATAGAGAGTATGATAATATCAGCCAATACATAGGCTTACATAATTCCAGCCAAAACTAAGATTAAAAATTTACTTATTTCAAATATCAAAAAGCTATATAAAATAAATATAGTAACATAAGCAACTATTGAACCATGAAAAAATAAGAGAAAAAAAGTGAATTATTTATTAAATCTAGTGAGGGTAGTGTCAGGCTTGACCTGGTTGTGAAATGGTTAATGAATATGCTCTTTAATTTCAATCTACAGTTCCAAGATACAAAAGAACCCAACAAAACAGGCAGCTGATATAGGTGCTGTCTCCAGCTGACAAAAGCCATCTTGGTGCTATCTCAGAGCAGATAGAATGCAGAACACAGGATGGGATGTTCCCAAAATAGAGATAACAGCTACAAACTACAGCATCTTTTCAATGCCACCTCACCTGAAAATATCCATACATCTGCTTTGATCACTGCATGGACCCTGATCACAAATATTTGCTCTGACTCCTATATGTGATACATGTGCCAGATCTCTCTTCCAAAGTCCTATAAACCTTCTTCCTGCCTTTTCTTTGTATCGTGCTGACAGCCTCTTGCTTGCCATCTCTTGCCAATTTTGCCCAGGTGAATAAAGTCGGTACCGCTTTGTGTTCACTAGCCTGCTCCGATGGTCTCATTTCTCCACCGTTTGTTACAGGTAGGCCATTCCAATTTTTTTAATGAATCTTTTTGCCTATTTCTAAAGACTGCCATTTGAACACAACAAAATAAAGACAAAACTTAAAATCAAACTTTTTCAGAAAATAAAGCACAGAAGGCTATATGTTCATACTTCATTAGAAGTATACATTCATTCAAAGCAAAACCAAAGAACTTGTAGAAGATGGTCCTAAATGGTTAATTTACAATATAAATGTTGTTCACTAGCACGTGCAAAAGTGTACCACCTAACTTGTAATTAGGTATAGCATTCATATCAAATTTAGTGTATTTCTCATCCTGATCTCAGCTTAAATATCATCTTTGTTATGGCTTGTATCTAGATGTCCCCTTAGTCTCAAGCAGTTATAGGTGGGGCTTTGCAAAGTTGGCTGGATCTAGAGTGTGTAATGCTAGGATTAAATGTGTGATACTGGGATTACGGGTGTATGATTACTAAATTAACCCACCAATTGGTTTGGCATAGTTCTGGGTATGGATAATAGGAAGGCCTACCCTGGGTTTGGGTGCTACCTGCCCTAAGAACAAATAGTCTGGATAGAATATAAAGAACTGGATAGAATATAAAGAAGGCTGCTGTGGTGGCTTGCTGCTTTGCTACTTCACTGCTTGCCTTCTGCCTGACATGAGCTGTTTCTCTTCTGTGATGCCCCTCTGACATGCTACCTTACCTTACAGCCAGCCAACTATGAACTGAAACCTCTACAGTGAGCCAAAATAAAGCTTTCCTCTTTTAACTTTCCGTGGCAGGTATTTTGTTTCACCAATGAGCAAAGTAACTAAGACAATCCTTTTCTGAAATAACAGATCACACTGTTTCTTCCAAAGAACCTTTTATTTATCATGAACTATATTATTCATAATACTACTTTCCAAACTCCATAATGTCTAGGCATCACATTCAATTTTGCAGCCTCCACTTTTTTTTTTTTAAGATAAGATTTTTGCTATGTAGTTCAGGCTGGCCTTGAACTCCTGGTGATCTTCCTGCCTAAACCTCCTCAGTGCTGGGATTAGAGATGTGCGTCACCATGCCCAGTGCAGCCTCTGTTTGACACAGTAGACTGGCACAGAGCACACTCTATAGCTCTTTGATGAATGAGAAAGCATCAGCATCTATCAAAATCCCCAAGAAACTGGCATTATCTTGAATGCATAAGTTTCATGAACTGAGACCATTAAACAACAAATTATACTAAAACTGTAAACAAATGTTAACCCCAGAATTTCTGAATTCACTTTGTATAGCAAGCATTTACTGAGTATTTATTAGTGCCAGGCATTATTCTAAATACTTTACAAGTACTAACACATTTAATTCTCATTACACTTTATAAGACTGGTGTAATTATTCCCATTATACACAAAGAGCTCAGATAATGCCTGGTAGGGGTCATTTGCAAAAGGACGATTATATAGCAGATAAATGGCAGACCTTGGATCTTGACCCAGCTGAATGACCATTTAAAAATTATTTCCTGAAGTACAGTAATTATTATTATTTTTTGGTACCAAGGATTGAACTTGGGTCCTTCTGTTTGCGAGGCAGGAGGCAGAACCACTGAGCTAAATCCTTGGACAGTAATTATTAATTATAAGCCTGGGGTCATAAATCTAGAATATCACATCTTATCAGAAATATCCCACTGAATTCAAAGTAGGACTTTACCAAAACAGTATTGAACAAATAAAGATCTAGAGGTACAATTTTTAGTGCAGTGTTTCCAACTTTAAATCTTATTTTTAACTAGGAAACCAGTTAAAAATATTAAGTAAAATCTGAAGTTAAACAGGTTCCCTGAAAGTTACAAGAGGCAGTTTCTCTGAATTTAAATATGGAAGATTTTAAGCTCAGTTTTAACACCAATTGTTATCCTCTATTTCTCCTTTTTTTTTTTTTTTAATTTCAGGAGACATCAAATCTTAACAAAGAAATACACTCTCAAGGGAATTCTGAAAAACTTTTAAGTGTCCTTGGGCTGGGGTGGTGCCGCTGTCTTCCTCAAAAGCGCAAGGTCCTGAGTTTGATCCCTGGTACCAAAACAAAACAAAAGTGTCCTTCAGTTTAACCCAAATATATATAGGCTTAACTTTCTATTGTGTAGAAAAATTTCTGCAAAACTTAAGTTTTCCCTTTTTCATAGGGTACAGGATGAAATGGTGGGAGGTTGTTAAGAAGCAACCCTCCATTAAAAATGAACAGATTTTACTGGTGCACGCCTGTAGTCCAAGGACTTGGGAGGACTGCCATGAGTTCAAAGCCAGCCTAGGCTATATACTGAGTTCAAGGCCAGTGAGAATCTGTCTCAAAAAAGAAAAAAAATCTCAAATTGGTATTAAAAGAACCAGGCCGGGGATGTAGTTCAGTGGTGCCGCGCCTGCCTGGCAAGCACAAGGTCCTGAATTTGATCCCTTATACCAGGAAAAACAAAAAACAAAAAAACACGCTAAAGGTATTAAAAGAACCGCTTTTCTTCAGAAGCAGTTGATGGGAAATACCATCACCTTGTGGATTCAAAGAATTACTACAAAACACTTTATCATATTACAGATTCTGCAGCCTAAGAAATGAGCTTGTCAAGAGTCATTCTATATAATTTTTGGAGAAAAATCATTTCATAATTAAATTAGTTAGGGCTGTCTGAGGCCTAATGTGTCTCCTTGCGGTGCGGGCCAACTCTGGCATGTGGAAACACAAATCCGTGTGCCTCCAGTCATTGCTGAGGCCACAATGGTCCCATGATCCTGTGATGCGCCAGGGCAAGATTACATCAGCTGAGACATCATGGTTCTTTGAGAACCAAGTAGTAATTAAAAAAAAAAAAAAGAGAAAGGTTTCACCTGGGGTAGGGACAAATCCTTATTAGCCTGCTATCTTGTCCCATTTATTGTTAAGAATGCTTTGTCCATCTCACCATCCTCATCAACCTAAGATCCTCATCAACATAGGATTCCTGCCACCCTCTGAGTCACCCCATACTCTCTCTGATTATTGTGTGTACCCAATAAATAGTGGCTACCTCAGTGTCTTTGTCTTTGCCCACTCTGGCATTCACCTCCTAGCCCCCCAACCCCCTGCACCTTGTACTTTGAAAATGCACCTCTTTGTCTTTTTTTCTTTAGCCCTCACTGCACCTTTCTCTAGGCAGACTGGAGAACTGGTCCAGTCTCTGACATGAGTTAGTAACCTAAAACTATCTTATTCCTTGAACTTCTAAATCAGTTAGGGTTTCATTATAGTTGTCTAGAGAACAATCAAAAATATGCCAACATCAAATACAGATTTAAAACTCAGTATTTCCTGTCTTACCATGAATTAATGGACTTCAGAAATTAAACATAACTTGATAGGTGGAAAAAACCAAATGCACCTCCCCCCCAAAAAACCCCAAATATACCGATAAAAGCAAGTTTTAAAAAATAATAAGAACTGGTTTCTAAGTAATTTTGAATTCCGTCTTGAAAGTTCAAAGCAGGTTTTTTAAATTATACATTTTAGCATCCTAAATTGAGTAAAAACAGTGACCTTTAGTGGAGTCAAATATTTACTTTAATATTTTACTCAAAAATCATATTAAAAACAAAATTTTTGTACATAGGTAAGAGGTCAAAAATCAGAAAACTAGGTCAAGTACAATTTGCATATATTTTGGCTGGCCAGAATATTAAAAAATTAGGTAGAATCTTCTTCAGGATTACAGTCCTTAAACATTCTGCAAACCTCACATGTTTGTCCCTGAAGTTTTTGAATGCTGCATTAATTTTTTGCATTTTGTGTAGATTAAATTCAGTTGAACCACTAAGCAGGAACTCATTTTGGAAATTCCAAAAACATTTTTACCATGTTGTTCCACCCCTCTGTATTTTATCTTTTTTCTTTGAATTTGACTTTATCTTACTAGAAGGGGTGGGTTATGAGGAAAGAATAAAATTATGGTACCACTGTCACTTTTGTACAGTAAATACTGATGGTATTTTACCAAATGCTCTCACAGATTTATCTTTCTATAGTTGCATTTGTTTCCTCAATATACTCCACATGTATAACTCAGTGAAACCCAAAAATACTGCTGGGTCCTACTACTGGCTACTAGTGCTAGAATCACTAGTTATGAGGTTCTAAATACATGAAAAATGCTCCAAGGAAGTAATAGTGTGTTAAGTTCTTAGGTCTTGATTACTTAAGGTAGATGAGGAATTAATCTTCTTTTTAAAGATCACTGCACTGTTCGAATTAAAATTCATTCTTTAAATTCCCAGTTTTGAATTTCATTGTTTCTCAGAGGGGTAGAAAGCAATTTACCTACGGTAAGTAAAATTGAAAGTGTTTACTTACAACAAACATGCTTTTTTTTTATACTGCACCTCTGAACTGAGTTCATTCACACTTTTCTTTTCATTTGAGATAGGGTCTAACCCAGTAAAGTTGCCCACGCTGGGCTCAAACTTGTGATCCTCCAGGTGCAGCCTCCCAGACTGCTAGGATTATAAGCATGTGCCACCATGCCTAGCTCAAAGATGCACTTTTTAATGTGTGATTCTTGGTTTAAAAACTATACAGAAGAATCCCATGATTTCTGAATATACCTTATATTTTTCATTCTCTGTACCAAACCAGTAATTGTATCATTAAAAAAAAAAAATCAGGGCGGGGGATTTAGCTCAGTGGTTTCGTCGCCTGCTGTGTAAGCCCAAGGACCCAAGTTCGATCTCTGGTACCAAGAAAAAAAAAATCAATTTTATGATTGCCAAAACCTTGATTAGCATTAGCAACTTTGTGGTATCCTGAAAAATAAAAATCAAATGTATTGTTTAAGACTGCATAATGTCAATCTTTTACATACAACCTTATAGGCAATACTGAATAACTTCTTGAAGTCTCTACAGCACTTATGATTAGAATGAGATTAATGAAATAAAAGAGAAAGAAGTTATTGAAGAAGTTGCCCTGAAAACTTTTTTGCTCCCCAGAGCTTTTCAGTTGACTTTTGGATGCATTTACAACAATTATTTTCTAAAGAGTCTTATTTGAGATAGTTTAAAGGTAATTAAGAACAAAACAGGATATGGATAGAGTGAAATGTGTCAGGAAAAGATTATCTCATTAGTAAAAGTTAGCTGACTCCTTGTCTTTAAAACATTAGTCAGCTCAGGCTACAAATAATCCCTCCAAGATCACATTTACCACACATTATTGAGCTCCTGCCATGATGGAC
>NW_004624815.1:4243322-4257372 GCF_000247695.1 Heterocephalus glaber
GGTAGTTGTGTGGGATCACTCTCATATGGTCGATAATGTAGTATTACTTCTGTGGTCATTCTGCAGTAATCCAGTTACTTCTAATGAAGAGAAAATTTCTTCAGAGCTAGAATATAACTTATTATTACAAGATTGTCTTTCTTGTCAAATCAGAGGAAACAGGACCTAAAGTGGAAGTATTGCAAAGAATAAGATATGGTAGGGATTGCCTACATACAAATAGGCAGGGAGAAAAGAAAAAACCAAAACCAATTCCAATATGATATTTCAATAAAGTGCTACTGGTAAAGGTAAATGCAATCCACAAACTTGAAAATCCTTTCTCACCAAAATAAATATGTTTAACTCAACCAAAAATAAAGGACTTGAAAGACCTAATATTAACTGCAAATAATCCTAAAACTACTCCTGAAACAAAAAATAAATTAGTGATTCTTAAAATATTGGATTCATATAATGTAATTTGTTTTGTTTTGTTTTTTGTATGTTTTTTTGGTACCAGGGATCGAACTCGGGTCTTTGCGCTTGTGCAGCAGGCGGCGAAACCACTGAGCTAAATCTCCGGCCCCCATATAATGTAATTTTTCAAAATTTGAGACATGTGAATTGAGGTCAGTGGTATCACTAACTTAATTTATCTAGGGGAAAAGGAATTACTTTAAACTTTAAAATGATATGAAATCTAGCAGATATATATATACACTATTTAGTGATTATATCTCATTTTCAGTAGTAAACAAAAATAACATGAAAATAGTTTAACCTTGCATTTTAACTAGGACAGTAGCTGATTTTATGACAAAGTCATAAAGGTATAGGTATAATGTTAAGCAATACTGAGATCCAACTACCACAGCTACTGAATTTTAATCTAGAGGAAGAGCAAGAAGTCTACACTTATTTTTCTCCTAGAACACAAATTCTCAAGTTGCCCTGAATGAAGCCACTGACAATAAGTTCCAGCATGTACTACACTGGTCCAAGAATGGAGCCTTCCATGACCTGCAAGTTAGGCTTCCTAACCAGGCCCAAAGACGTAAAAGGCATAAAGTACTCTTTCATATCCCAACTACTCTAGAAAAAAATAAGAGGTTGAATTATTCCCTCAAAAATCATTAAAGAATTAATGAAGGTTCTTCCATTGCTAGCATGACCATGAGTTGGAACTCCTGTCATAGTACAATAGTCATTGTCTGACTCTAAAGAGTTAAGTAACTAATCTCAAAATAATTCATGTCCACTAACACACTTGACAAATCTGTACATGACTGTGAGCCTTAACAGCCATAATTTTATTCATTAAGTTTATTGGTACATTTTAGGTATACATTATGGTCACATGCATCACTGGGAATTTGTACTCATCCATAATTTTAATATGATCTAACTATGTGATAAAATTCAAGAATTTCCTTCTCCCTTCCTTTTCTCTTCCTTACTTTTTTCCTTCTCCTTTCCTTACTCTTTCACATTGTAAGATAGGACACTGTGAATGTTTTCATTGTCTGAATTTATGAGGTGTTATACTTGAGACAAATGAAGTTGTGAGAGCTCTTCTTAAATAAAATTTTCTCTTTTCTAGAGTAACAAGGTAGTATCTTAATATTTTAGATACTAATATTTAAGGAAGCAAACTTAACCATGGAAATTGATATATGTGGTATCCCATATCAGTAAAATTAAAACTTGTAAAATTCTTGATTAAATAGGACAAAGGGGGAAGAATATCACCAGAGACTTAATAAAGCTCAAGCTAGCAATGAAATTGAAAGCACTTGCCCTTTTAGTCTGCTTGAATACACTGTTTCAATTTTCACTGTCTTATTTTTGAAAAGGAAGAGTAACAGAAATCTAAAAATTCCAGATGGCATCTAGTCTCCATATTACTGGAATTTAGTTGTGTGTAACAGTATAATTTGTATAAAATGACAACTAGCAACCAATAGAATTGTTCCAAATTCTTATCAAAGTAGTCAGCAAGGTAATGATCTCTGAAAATGCTGTTTCATTCATGAGGCAACAAATTATCTTGGAAAAATGGAGGCAGGCCTTGTTTTGAAGCACTGCTTCCATCACTTACTAGCTTTGTAATCTCTAGAAAAGTTGCTTAAACTCTGAGAGATAAGTATGCATTTGAGGTAGAAGACATGATAAAAATTTACTATTTTTTATGATATAAAATTTAAAATTCAAACAAAAGATTTCAGGAAAATTACTCTTGAAGATTTTCCTAGGCAATCTAAATCATCAAACTCACTCGAAATTGTGAAGTGCAGAAAAATGAAAATTGATAAGAGATTTTGGACATACATTATTTCCTACATACATAATGCTTTGAAATAAACTGCAAAGGAACCAGGAATTTAGCTCAGTGGTACAGCGCCTGCCTGGCAAGCGCGAGGTCCTGAGTTCGATCCCCGTACCAAAAAAAACCCCCAAAATAAACTCCAAACAGTTTTAAATTTGTTACATGCTGTATGTAGTACCATGTACTGCCAAATCTTTGACATTACCTTGCAATACTCATTCTACAGATAAAACTGAAGCCTAGTTTCGTTCGTGCCACGTGAACAGCCGAAAAGGAAAAAGCACTTTAAATTCGCTGTAATTTATTCCAGACAACAGAGATCTCCTAGGCAGGGTCAAGACGTCTGCTTCTGTACCTAAATAACCTGGTGACTGCAGCAGCACAAATCAGTGACTTATCAAGCATCATTTCATTCTAGTAGGCAGCTCTTAATCCTAAAAACCGGAAGCTTGAAATCGCTTCCTACCGTTCTGTGCCAAGATACAGAGAGCAAGAGGGCGACCGCTAACAGAGTTTAAGAAGGACAAGGCCTACATGCCAAAGGCGAAGTCTAGGCGGCAAAAACTTGAAGAAATAGTGAGAGAAGGGAGAAAGCAGAAAAAGGGAGAGCAAGTTTTCAAAAGCTTACCTTTCAACGCCAGCAAGTGATCCTGTTTGGGGGGGTTTACTTCCATTTTGACGGGCACTTCAGACCTACAGCCTACGGGGGCCGGGGAGGTTCAGGCTGGCCCGGAAGAAAACAACAGGGCTCGCCTGGGAAGGCCTGGGGTCAAATGAGCTTCTCACTTCTTTCTGCCAGGCGTACCTTAAATTCTCTTTTTACTACGTCCTTTACAGGCCCAACGGCTTTTTGTCACCAAGGCCATCTCTTCTCGCTTATATACCTATGCCTAGGCCTACGCACCTCCAATCACACATCAAGACTTCAGGAAGCTACATTTCAGGCCCCCCAGACGTCTACACTAGAGTAAAAAAAGACAGGAAGTGGTATGCTGGGATTTTAAATTTACACAAAAATCGTATTGCATGCAGGGACATGTAGTTCCCCAATCTCTACCGGGATTGGTATCCAACTGGAGAGGAGAAATCCTTACAAGAGGGAAGATTTTATCCTGAAACCTTAAATTGTGCTTTATCTCGTTTGTTCCCCTTGATATCTTTCTTCTGTCAGTTTCAAGCTCCTTGTGAAAAACAATGTGCCCATGCGCAAGGTTGTGCAGCCAAACAGCCAATGGCTGGGAGGAGGCTGAGAGATGGTGGCGGGAGGCTCCCGGGTTCGCACGGCGTCTCTGCGCCAGTTGCGTAAGCAGAGCCTTATGGGTAAATGGCTCAACCCCGCCCCTCAGTTGGAGGTTCCGAGGGCTGTTTGCTGTGGCTCTCCTCGCAGGATGGCTGCCCTGGTTGTAAACAAGCCTGGAGCGGGGCTAGACAGTGGTCGACAGGGCAGCCGGGGAACGGCTGTGGTGAAGGTGAGGGACATTGCGTGCTCTGTTCTCCACCGTCGTCCTCCCTTCGGTTCATCCTGGAGACCTGGCTGCGTCGCTGCGGCCCACGTTCCGATGGACAGGATGCGAGGTCACTGAGCTCCTCTTGGTCTTGCTAGTCTTGCCTTCCCTTCTGCTATTTTTGTCCCCCTGGTTTGAAGTTGCCTGGTCGGCTCATGCCTGATGTTAACATCGACAACCGGGACGTTTGTGAAAAGGACCTTGTAGGCCTGAAGGAGTGACTAGGAGAGGTCTTTCCCCAATTCCTGGTTTTTAGTTAAGCTAAACAGGCATTAATTCGCTTTTGTTGTTGTTGTTGAGACAGGGTCTCACTACGTAATTCAGGCTGGCCTTGAACTAACTCACCATGTAATCCAAGCTGGCCTCGAACTCGAGTCTCCTGCCACTGCCTCCGAGTACTTGGGATTACGGGAGTGTACCACCATGCCTGGCTTGATTAGCGTTTTAAAAATTAAATTGAGCTGTTGTGAACACCAGGAACTACTTAGGTATTTTGGTTTGTCAGTGTTTACTTACGAGATAGATGCCAATTCCCATTTTACATGGAGGAAAACAGGTTTAGATTAACATAATAATGACAAAAACTCAGGGTTGATTGGCTCTAAAGTCTGCGTTTTCCACTATTGGGTTGCTTTTGTTGTCATCCGTGTATTACTGCCTCTCTTAGTAGTTCAGTTTCAGAACTTTTAAGAAGTCTCCCAACTGCAACATAGGGCGTTAACCCGAGGATATATAAATTATCTATGTTTCAAGTTTGAGATTCTCCCACGTATAAATGCACCAAAATGCATTCACTAAAAAATTAAAAAATCAATTGAAATAGGTAGGACTTACTATGATTTCCGTTACAATATGAAAAGATCTGAAAAGAAAATTTCAATGGTTCATAGAGTGAACCCCAAGGTCATCTGTAATCCAAGAGATTGGTAATTTTCATTCATGGCTACATATTAGGAAAATTGAGGACTTTGTGAAAACTACTGATGTACTCTGTTGACATCAGTATGGTTTTTTTTTTAAGTTCTTGAAAATGATTTCAATGTGCAACCACAATTCAGAACCAGTGAACCAGATCTCTGAAATTCTTTCAACATCATGAATTATAGGTATTTATGATTTTTCACCTAAGATTGGTTTTATATGACTACAAATGAGATATTTATACCTGTGACTCAATATTGGTAGTTGAATCAATTGACCTTCGTGTGTGTGTGTGTGTGTGCGTGTGTGTGGTGCTGAGGATTGAGCCTAGGGCCTTGCATATCCTAGGCAAGTGATCTATCACTAAGCTACATCCCCAGCCCCGTTTGTATATATTTTTAAAATAATTTTATCTTGGTTACTACATCTTAATTCTTTTTACATCTGTCCCCTTCACCTCCTTTCCCTCCCTCTCCCTCCATTGACTTTTGTATATTAATGATGTTATTTTGGGGGAATTGGTATAGCTGAGGAACCCTCATTATTAGGCATATTGGTTTTTTTTGGGGGGGGGGTACCAGGGATCAAGCTCAGGTCCTTGTGCTTGCGCAGCAGGTGGCTAAACCACTGAGCTAAATCCCGGCTCCTATTAGGCATATTGGATAGTTGAGATTTTAATTCTTGAATTGTCTTTTTCTAAGTAGAAAATATCTGTAGATTATTTGTGAACTAGAAGTTTCACTCCATAATTGAAATAGGTATCAATGCCATTTATATTTTTGCTACCGTGTTTGCCTTATCATCTCAAAAGTATACCAAAACCTGGTAATGCTTTGTTAATGCATAGAATTCGATATAGCAGAGGTACACCTTGTTTATTTTCATCTTTAAATGTAAAATGTTCCTGAACAATGTAGTAAGAATGTTTTTTAAGAAAGTGAGAAGTATTCATTGGAAGGTAAACTTGAATTATTTAATTCTAGTATTGTTTAAAGTGCCCTCTTATTAAATGAACAAGTTGATAATGACAGGACTTTTGATCATCAGCAAAAACACAAAAATCTGATACTGTGAGGTAATTAACATGTAAAAAAAAGAATCACAAAAAAGTTTATTTTTTCCTAGAAACCCTTTTAAAATGTGGCCTGGTTTATTAAAATTGGATTTACACATAATACATTTTGAAGTTTTCTTGATTATTTGTGACACATACAATTTTTTTCCTAAGATTTAATTTCTTATGCTGTTAGCTATAATTTGTATTCATAGATTCTCAGGAGAGAATTTCTTGCTCTGTTATGTACTCATAAGTTATTTTTAGACTTTTGGTTTACTAATCAGAAGAATTTTAAAATGGCTTTGTGTGCGTGTGTGTGTGTATGTGTGTATGTGTGTGTGTGGTGGCAGTGGTACTGGCAGTTGAACTTGGGGTGTATTGCATACATTGAGCTATATCCCCAGCCTTTAAAAATTTTTTTTATTTTGAGAGAGAGTCTCATTTAATTGTCCAGACTGGAATTGGACTTTTGATTCTTTTGCCTCAGCGATCTGAGTAACTGGGATTATAAATATGCACCACCACACTTGGCCAATAGTTGTTTTTTTTATTCTTGGTTTGGTTTGTTTGTTTGTTTGGAAACAGGATATTGCTATATAGTTCCAGCTGGCCTTGAACTCGCGGGGTACCCCAGGTTGTCTTCAAACCTTTTGCAATCTTCCTGCCTAAGCCTCCAGAGTCCTGGGATTACAGGTGTGTACCACCATGCCTGGCTGGGCTGCTAGTGTTTTTGAAAAAAAAAAAAAATCTGTGGTGGCAACGTGAGTAAGTTATCTTGTGTTGAGATGGGGTCAAAGATATAAGATATGAATAAACTAAGTAAAATTTTAATTTGGTCCTTTTGAGCTTATTGTCATAAGTTTATTATTACAATGAAAGCATTAATATTTTATTTTATGTCTTAAGCTACTGTGAATATTTTATGTATTTAATTGAATTTGATAAAGTAACACTTTTTTCTTCCTAGGCTACATTGAAATGTGTGTAATGTAATTTATGGATAGTTTTCTCCTCGTTTCATTTTTCTCAGAAAATTAACATTACATTGTTACTGGTTTCCTATGTGTCCTTCCAGAAAGATAGTATGCTTATGATGTATGAAGTATTTGCTTTCTTTCCTCAGCTTTACACAAGATGAATGTATTCTAGTTATTATTTTTTCTTTGATTTATTTGTATGAAATCATTCTGTGTGCATACATAAAAACTTCTTTCTTATTAATACGCATAGTGTTATAACATGATTATACCATAATTTATTTTCCAGTTTGGTATTGATATATATTTATTTTATTTCCAATCTTTTGATGATCCAAATGGCACTGTAAGGAATAACATACAGACTTTTTTTTATGGTACCGGGGATCGAACTCGGGACCTTGTGCTTGCGAGGCAGGCCGCCGAACCACTGAGCTAAATCCCCGGCCCACATACAGATTTTTTTCACATGTGTTTGATATATTTGTGGGATAAATTCCTGTAACTCGAATTACTGAACTGTTTAAACTTTTGATAAGTATTGCCAAGTTGCTTCCATAGAGGCTGTATCTCTTGATGAATATTTCTTTTTTTTTGGTACTGGGTATCGAACTCGGGGCCTTGTGCTTGTGAGGCAGGCGGAGGAACCACTGAACTAAATCTCTGGCCCATCTTGATGAATATTTCACAGCAATCAGCAGTGTATGAGATTGTTTTTGTGCACTTTTATTAATACAAATATTATAGACAGCTAAGTTAGATAGAAGTTAATAGACAATTAGATAGGGCTAGGTCCTCAAGGGAGTCAGTGCAGAAGATGAAAACATCAAAACTGTGGCTGGAGAAGGGAGGACTTTGAGACTAAAGTCACAGTGGCCAGATTTACATATTTACCTAAGTGATGAATGGAAGTTTGAGATTATACTGTAATTGGTACCAGCCTTTGGGGATTTCCCATAGAAATAGATCATTATCTCACTGGGGATGGGCCATCCTCTCCCACCCACTAAGACTAAGACTACTAAAACTAAAGACAAGACTAAGACTATAGATATGGACCAAGTTTAATGATCTCATCCTTATGCCCTTGTTATGTGCCCCACTTCCCTATTGGATCAACATTAGCTAAGTGGCAATACTGTACTGTACTTGTAATCTTATTGGTTGATTATAGTTTGGCCCACATTGTATCTACCTCGTGACTTTGCCCTATAAAACATCCTCCTCAGAGAGATGACCTTGCTGGCAACCCATTTGAAACCCCTTTTGTTTCTCAGGAGCTATTCTTATTTCCCATCCCTGTTCTCCAGTTCTCAATTGTGTGTCTCTTTACTTTGTGCACCCACATTCCCCTTTTGAGTGTGTACTATTTCTCTCTCAATAAATTTTTCCCACTCTTTTTTTTTTTTGGTAACGGGGATCAAACTCTGGTCCTTGCGCTTGTGCAGCAGGCGGCAAAACCACTGAGCTAAATCCCCAGCCCATTTTTTTTTTTTTTGGTACTGGAGATCGAACTCAGGTCCTTGCGCTTTTGAGGCAGGTAGCAGAACCGCTGAACTAATGCCCCGGCCCAATTTTTCCCACTCTTACCCTCTGTTGTTCCTTGGAATTCATTCTTCCATTTCAGGGAACCCGAACTTGGCACATCAGGTTGGGAGTTATATCTCTCTTTATCAATATTATTAACTGTTTGGAAAATATCTTGATAGTTTTATTTTGCATTTCTCTGAAGAGGTGTTCAACTTTCAGATATCTAAAGAGTTTTCTCTTTTTATAAACTTTCAAGTTTTTTTTGAACGAAGGCAGTTATGAATTACCAATTTATTGTAAAAGATGTTTGCATTTCAGCTACTAAGTGCAAATTAATTGCAGAGTTAAATTTAAAATTGTAACTATCTAGACAGATTTCCATCCTGGGTTCTCTATTTTTTACCTTGTGTGTTCAGTGGTGGTAGACTTGTTTTTAAATTTTTATTTTGTTGGGCTTTGTTTATATAAGTACATAGATTCTTGGTATTTGGAATATCCTTTTTCAGGCTCTTTGTTACAACAGGGAAAGATAGATTGAAAAGCTAGTGATGTCATTAAAAGTTTTGGTCTTAATTGTAGACAATGATCCAAAGCACAGTGTGGTCATTTTAGTTGAATTGAACTGTAGGCCAAGAGATAAAAATTACTTAAGAATTGGTTAATTCATTAAAATAAAAAAAAATCTAGGAGGAAATCATTCAGCTATTCAACATTACTATGGTTCAAGAAAGAGCTTGTTGTATTCTTGGAAGTACAATCTATATGATATATTTGGAACTTAGGGTCTGATGAGTGTATGTTAGGAAAAAATAAGATGTGGACCAAATTGTAGCTGATCTGGAATACTTCATTTGTTTCTTTGTTTTTGTTTTTTTGTTTGTTTGTTTGTTTTGGTGTCAGGGATTGAACTCAACCTTGTGCTTTCAAGGCAGGTGGCAGAACCAGTGAGCTAAATCCCTGCCCCGGTTTTTGGTTTTTTGAGACAGGGTCTTGGTGTGTAGTTTAGGCTGCCCTTGCACTCACTATGTGGCCCAGGCTGGCCTCCAACTCATGGCAGTCCTGCCTCAGCCTCCTGAGTGCTGGGATTACAGTCATGTGCCACCACACCTGGTCTGATCTTGAGTAGGAAGCCCAGGAGTTTGGGGTACAATAGAACAGTTAATTGTATTTTCTCTTTTTGGTACCAGGGATCAAACTTGGGACCTTGTGCTTGTGAGGCAGGCAGCAGAGCCACTGAGCTAAATCCCCGGCCCCAGTTAATTGTATTTTTTAATTAATTGATTAAAGATATGAAACACTACAGATAAACAGATGACAATTATGCATAGGCATAAAAGCGCTGAAGACCATTTATAAAATATAAACTCATAGAACTGAGAATCAGAAAGATCCAATTCTTACAGCCTTTCTTTAGACAAGTGATGTGCTTATATTGGAACTAGATAGACAAATATTTTCTAACTCAGGGCAGTACTTACTAATAACAGAATTGAAATTTATGTTTCAGCTGATTGGTTATTTGCCTTTACATTATTTGATGTAAACGGACACTAGAAGATACTTTTACTTGTAATCTCTTCTTACAAGTTCTTTATCATTTAAAAGGGCAACTGTCATTCTACCACAAATTTTAGATTATTTTTGTTGAAATTAATGATAGTTTAACAGGGGTAAGGTTGTTTGCAGAGAAATTGCATGAGAATATGAGTAGAATGATATATTGTTACTGATTCAATTTTTAAAAGATAAAGATAATACTGGGCCCCCGGATTTAGCTCAGTGGTTCTACCACCTGTCTTGCAAATGCAAGGTCCCAAGTTTGACCCCTGGTACCAAAAAAAAAAAAAAAAAGATGATACTAATTTACACCATTATCTTGGTCCCTAACAAAGCATTTCAACGAGATTTTAGTATGACCATTTTGTCAGGGTCTATTGGATGCAATGACTAAGATGTGATTTAAGGTTTTATAAACAGGAAGTCTTTTTTTCCACAAAGGAACAAAGTAACAAGATTAATTCATTATAATAGGTCACATTTTTTAAAACTCCAAAAATGTATGCTTTGAAAATTATTTGTTTCTGTCTTAAATACTAGGTTCTGGAATGTGGAGTCTGTGAAGATGTCTTTTCTTTGCAAGGAGATAAAGTTCCTCGCCTTCTGCTTTGTGGCCACACAGTCTGTCATGACTGTCTCACTCGGTTACCTCTTCATGGAAGAGCAATACGTTGCCCATTTGATCGACAAGTAACAGACCTAGGTAGGAAAATTATTTATATGGATTTAAGATTGAAAATTATTCATGTAACATAAATGACATTTGAAATAATTTTTTTTTTAATTTTTTGAAAAAGGGTCTTGTTGTGTAGTTGACTGGACTTGAACTCACTATTAGTTTAGGCTGCCCTTGAACTCGTGGTGATCCTCCTGTCTCAGCTTCCTGAGTGCTGTGATTACAGGCATGGGCCACCATGCCCAGCTTGAAATAATTTCTTCTCACAAAAAATATAAAGTTCCAAAGACCATTAAAAAAATATCAGAATGGGCCGGGGATTTAACTCTACGGCATAGCACTTGCCTGGCAAGCTTGAGTTCCTGAGTTCGATCCCCGGTTCTAAAACAACAACAACAAATCAGACTTTCTAGTACATCTTCTAACTGTAACCTAGTCTATTTTTAATTATTAATATTTCATCTTTTGTGATGTTTATACATAATATAATTTAGGTATAATTACACACAAAGAGCTTTAAGACACCTGAGTAATATATACTGCCCTAGTCAAAGAAATGATAATACTGTATTCATCATAGATTAAATCGTTTGATTGACACCATTAGTCCACTAAAAATATTTTCTTTACAAGTGAATGAGCCAGTAATGAAAATACAGATGAATCATTTTATTTTATCCCCCCCCCGTACTGGAAATTGAACTCAGGCAGGCACTGCACCACTGAGCTAAATCCCTGCCCTTGGATGAATCATTTTAGTCTCAGCACCTTTTTATTTTTTAAATTATGCATTTATTAATTTATTTATAGTACCGAGGATTGAACCCAGCCCCCTCACACTCAGCTATATCCTTAGCCTTTTTTATTTCGAGACAAGGCCTTTCTAAGTCACTGAATTGCCCAGGCTGGGCTCAAATGTGCGATCTTCTTGCCTCAGCGTCTCAAAGTGCTGGGATTACAGGCATACATCACAGTGACTGGCTTCAGCATGTTTTTATTTATTAGTATCAGAGACAGAAGTGTTTGTATCTTGTGATAATTGCTCCTTATTTTCTGTTAAAATTAATTAAAGGTCTTAGAGCTTCTTCAGAGCTTTTTCACCTTGCATACTTCTAAAACTTTGTTTTGTATATCTTGAAACAAGTTATTACTTTGGCATACCAGATTTGGAAATAATGACTTTTATTAACATTGGAAAATTTATTTTACAAATGTAATTTCATTTCTCTAAGTTTAATGTTTTTAGATAAAGAAATTTTCTCTAAAGCATTTAAAGCTGCCATTTTTTTTCTGGTCGATAGCATGATTAAGACATATTTTAAAGTAGTTGTACTATATATCAAGTAGAACCTATTTAAAGTAATTTATCCACTTAACCGAGTAAGCAAGAGTACCCATATTTTTAGGCTAGAAAGGTTTAAAATGTGAAGAAACATGGTTTTAAAATGTTTTCTTCAGGGGCCGGGGATTTAGCTCGGTGGTTTTGCCGTCTGCTGTGCAAGCGCAAGGACCCAAGTTCAATTGCCGGTACCAAAAAAAAAATGTTTTCTAAAGATTTTAGTCATCTGCGATGTAAATACTTTGTCTATTTATCAGATAAATAATATAGGATAGTGATAACATCATTATAGGTAAGATTAACTTACTGTAAGATAACAGAGGTAGGGGAAATGACTCTACTCTCACATTCTTTTGACCTTTTATTTTTTAAAACATACATATATCATTTCTTAATAAAAAATTATACTTACAGAAATGGTAACTTGAAGATGAAGGCTAGAACCTTTCCTCCACTGTTTTGAGAAGCACTATAACCTCTTACATTAATACCACAGGGTAAGGTATTAACATCTTGAATGTTTAAAGTAGAAATAAATGACAGGGAATGGTTGGTTGGATCTTAAGTTGAAATCAAACAAGTATACTATCATATCAACGTTAGAAAAATAGCTCTCCCTTGGTTAGAGATTGTAATTACTATGGGATGTAGATAATTTTTGTTTTTAACTGTGATTCCATTCTGGAGTATGTATTAGTTCCCTTTGATACAGTTGGGTGTCATTTTTTTAAAAATCTCTTTTTAACTGTATTATAGAAATTTTTTTTTTTTTTTTTTTTTCAAAGCATTCTTTCTAATCAAGGTGAGAAGTTCTACAATCTGGATCTTGCCAGCTTTGCCCTTTTTTTGGGGTACCGGGGATCGAACTTGGGTCCTTGTGCTTGTGCAGCAGGTGACGAAACCACTGAGCTAAATCCCCGGCCCTAGAAATGTTTATATACATTGTAGAAAAGTTGGAAAAATAGAAAAGTAGAAAGAAAAAAATAAAGATTATTTGTAATTCCTTCTTTTAA
Source organism: Heterocephalus glaber (assembly GCF_000247695.1). Next base: position 4,256,206 of record NW_004624815.1, read on the forward strand.
AAGAAAACTATCATTAAAGGTCATAATTAGAATTTTTTTTCTAGTCCAAAACCAATCTCAATAGTTGCTAGTACTGATCGGCAGTATTTCTGTTTGTACTCTTCTGCCCATAGGGTAAATTTATACTTCCTTGCCCTCTTATAGTTACATATAGCTGTGCAGTTTTCATTTAACCAGTGACACGTGAGCAGAATTGACATGTGAACTTCTAGTTAGACAGTGTTAAAAGGAGGTTTATAGTGGTTCAAGGTGTAGATCCTTTTTCTTGCTTGGTTGTCCAGCAGGTTAGGTCGCATGAGTCCCTCACCATGGGTAATGGGGAACAGAGGCTTTCTTGGCTTCCCTAACTCTTTTAAGATGTTGCAGGAACAAAATCTAAATCTTCGTTATTTTACACTATCAAGATTGTTTTGATCGTTACGGAATTATTAATGATATACTTGTCAATACACTCTCTAGATACTGTTGGGAGTTTATGTGTTTTTGTTCATTACATAATGACTGAATATTTGGGATATTGTCATAGTTGTATTTTTATTGATTTTATTTTTCAGTGAAACTGGGAATTGAATCCAGGACCATGTGTATGCCAGGCAAGCACTTTACCAGTGCCCAGGGGTCATATTTTTAAATGGTAGTTTTGTTACTTTATTTAAATGGAATAAATAGAGCTCTCTTGTTGCCTGTGTATTGTTATAGAATATATGTGAAAAATAGAAACAAGAAGAAGGTTTTGTGGGGGCAGCAAGTCTGAGGGAGGGATACTGAGTGGGTAGCAAGCTGTTTCTTGGGAGGGAGGTGACAAGTCAGGGAGGAGAATAAAGATGTTTAGTTTTCTTTTCTCTTTTCTTTTGTTGTGTTTTCTTTTCTTTTCTTTTCTTTTTTCTCTTTTCTTTTCTTTGCTTTAGAAAAGAAGAGCCAAAAGAGAGAAGAGCTCTGTAGGCAGTGGCTCCATTACATTTTTACATATATATGCATTCAGCAAGCATATATTTGGTGGCTCCAGTGTGAAATAGGATTTCTTTTTTTTTTTTTTCTTAAATTCTTTTATTGGTACATTTTAGATATACAACACATTTACATTTCTCATTGGGAACTTGTACCTTTACATGATGCATCTTGGTTCTTATTTTTTCCCCATTCCTAGCCCTCCCTTCACCCCCTCCA